>NW_026506426.1:0-47436 GCF_026875155.1 Cherax quadricarinatus
TCAGTGGTACTTGAAGTACAGAGGTACTGAAGTACGTGATACTGAAGTACAGAGGTTTCTGAAGTACAGTGGTACTAAAGTACAGTGATACTGAACTACAGTGGTACTGAGGCTCAGTGGTACTGAAGTACTCTGGTACTGAAGTACAAATTTGGGTGAGGTTCAGTGGTTTCTGAAGTACAGTGGTTTCTGAAGTACAGTGGTACTGAGGTACAGTGGTATGAAGTAATTGGACTGAGGTTCAGTGGTACTGAAGTACAGTGCTACTGAACTAAAAGTGGTACTGAACTACAGTGCTACTGAACTACAGTGGTACTGAACTACAGTGGTACTGAAGTACAGTGGTACTGAACTACAGTGGTACTGAAGTACAGTGGTATTGAGGTACAGTGGTACTGAGGTACAGTGGTACTGAAGTACATTGGACTGAGGTTCAGTGGTACTGAAGTGCAGTGGTACTGAACTACAGTGGTTCTGAGGTACAGTGGTACTGAACTACAGTGGTACTGAGGTACAGTGGTACTGAGGTTCAGTGGTAATGAAGTACAGTGGTAATGAGGTTCAGTGGTACTGAGGTACAGTGGTACTGAACTAAAGTGGTACTGAAGTACATTGGTACTGAACTACAGTGGTACTGAACTACAGTGGTACTGAGGTACAGTGGTACTGAAGTACAGTGGTACTGAAGTACAGTGGTATGAGGTTCAGTGGTAATGAAGTACAGTGGTAATGAGGTTCAGTGGTACTGAGGTACAGTGGTACTGAACTAAAGTGGTACTGAAGTACATTGGTACTGAACTACAGTGTTACTGAACTACAGTGGTACTGAACTACAGTGTTACTGAACTACAGTGGTACTGATGTACAGTGGTACTGAGGTACATTGGTACTGAGCTACAGTGGTACTGAAGTACAGTGGTACTGAACTACATTGGTACTGAGCTACAGTGGTACAGAAGTACAGTGGTACTGAAGTACAGCGGTATTGAACTACATTGGTACTGAACTACAGTGGTACTGAAGTACAGTGGTACTGAACTACAGTGGTACTGAAGTACAGTGGTACTGAAGTACAGTGGTATTGAACTACAGTGGTACTGAAGTACAGTCGTACGGAACTACAGTGGTACTGAACTACAGTGGTACTGAACTACAGTGCTACTGAACTACAGTGGTACTGAACTACAGAGGTACTGAACTACAGTGGTATTGAAGTACGTTGGTTTTCTAAATTACAGTGGAAATAAAGTCCATTTGGTATTTTAAAAACAGTGGTACTAAAAGTACGTGGAAATAAAACTACGTGGTACTAAAATTCAGTGGTTACTAAATTACAGTGGAAACTTTTCTAGAGAGGTGCTGAACTACAGGGGTTTATGAATTACAGTGGTTTTGAAACTACGTGGTTTACTAAAATTAAACAGTTTTTACTGAAGTTCAGGGGTTATTTAAACTACACCCCGGTACTGAAGTCCCAGTGGTTTTTGGGAACTACGTTTACTGAAGACAGCGGTACTAAATTGCAGTGGTACTGAAGTACAGGGGTTTATGAAGTACAGGTTCTGAAGTTCATTTGGTATGAAGTACGGGAATTTCTGAAGTACAGTGGTATGAAGTCCAGAAGTTTTGAAGTACAGTGGTAGGGAAGTAAAAGGGTTTTAAATTTTCAGTGGTACTAAACTGCAGTGGAAAGGGAACTACAAGGGTTTACTGAAGTACAGAGGTACTGAAGTACAGAATTTTGGAAGACAGTGGAAATTAAAGTACAGAATTTTTTGGAAAAAACAGTGGTACCAAAGGGTAAGGGGTTTATGAAGTACAGCGGTACTAAAGGGTACAGGGGTACAAAAAGTACAATGGGTTCCTGAAGTACGTGGTCTGAAGTACGGGGTTTATGGGCTCAGTGGTTTGAAGTCCCTCGGGTACTGAAGTCTTTTGGAAATGGGGTTTCCCGTGGTACTAAAAGTAAAATTGGGGCCCCGAGGTTTCGTGGTATAAAGGTAAAGGGGGGTTTTTTGAAGTACATTTGGAAACGAGGTACAGTGGTACTGAAAAAACATTGGACTGGGGGTTCAGTGGTACTAAAGTACAGTGTTTCTAAACCCAAAAAGTGGTATAAAAGTACGTGGTACTGAATTTAAAAGTGGTACTGAACTACTTTTGGTAAAAGTACAGTGGTTTTTGGGGGTTACAGTGGTACTGAGGTACATTTGGTAATAAAATTTTAATTTGGGGGACTGAGGTTCAGGGGTTTCTGAAGTGCATTTGGTACTGAACAAACAGCGGTACTGAGGTTAAAATTGGTTTAACTGAAATACGTGGTACTGGGTACAGGGGTTTCTAAAGTACAGTGGTATGAGGTTAAAGTGGTAGGAAGAAACGGGGTTTAAATGAGGTTCATTTGGTTTATGATTTTACTTTTGGTTTACTGAAGTACAGTGGAAATTAAAGTCTTTGGTACTAAAACTACAGGGGTTTCTGAAACTACAGTGGTACTGAGGTACATTTGGAAATAAAGTAAAAGCAGAAACTAAAAGATTGTTTTTTCTGGGGTTTACATTGGGTTTACTGAGGTAAAAGTGGTACTGAACTACAGTGTTCCCCTGAATACAGTGGAAAATGAATTTAATTGGTACTAAAAGTACGTGGTACTGAAGTACAGTGGTACTGAGTACAGTGGAAAAAAATGGATCAGGGGTATGAAGTCATTTGGTACTAAATTTACAGTGGCATTAAGTACTGTGGTAATGAGGTTCAGTGGTTACTGGGTACGGGGTTACGATGTAAAAGTGGAAATTGAAGTGCAGTGGTTTTTGACGTAAAATGGTAGGGCGTCAGTGGTTTACTGACTTTACAGTTTTTTATGACGTACAGTGGTACTGAACTACAGTGGTACTAAAGGTTACAGGTACTGGGGGGACTTTGGTACGAGGGTACGTGGCACTGGGGTTTACGGGGGGTACTTCATTACAGTGGTACTGAAGTACAGTGGTAATGGGGTTTTCAGGGGTTTACTAAAGGTTTACAGGGGGTTACTGAGGTACAGTGGTAATAAAGTCAGGGGTTTATTGAAATACAAAGGTACTGAAGTACAGTGGGAAAACCTGGGAACTAAAGGGTTTTTAAAGGGACAGTGGAAACCTGAGTACTTTGGTACTGACGTACATTTATTACTGACGTAAGGGGTTTTACTGAGTACGTGGTACGGGACGTACATTTTTACTGACGTACAGGGGTTTACTGCGTACATTTTTTACTGACGTAAAAGTGGTACTAAAGTACGGGTCTTACTGACGTACAGTGGAAATGAATTTACCGTAGGGTACGGACGTACGTTTTAAACTGATTTACAGTGGTATGAAGTACATTTGGTATGAGTACAGGGGTTTACTGATGTACAGGGGGGTTTAAAAACAAAAGTGATTACTGTACCTTAAATTAAAGGGACTGAGATCCTGACCATGGAAGAAAAAGGTGGGGGATGTGTGAGGTGGGGACCCAATAAAGAAGGTCATTTCAACTCCCCTTTGCTGTAATAAAAGGGGTTTCTTATAAACTCTTTGCTTTTTTTTTGGGGGTCAATCAACTCACATGCTTTTAAGGGAGCAGGTATATAAACTCTTATGCGGAAATGAGCAGGTCATTTAAAATCCCTGCTGAAATGAGAAGGCCCATATCAAACTAAAATTGCTGTAATAGCGGGTTTCATATAAAACTAAACATGCGTTAATGAGCGGTCATATCAAAAAAATTTGCTGTAATGAGAAGGTATTTTAACTCGCTGTAATGAGCAGGTCATATCAACCAAAGCTGTAATGAAAAGGTCTTTATCAAACTCGTGAAATGGCGGGGCATATAAATTCACATGCGGGAATGGGGCAGGTCATATCAACTCACAGGCTTTTAATGAGCAGGTCATATCAAAATCACTTTGCTGTTTTTTTAACCCTTTCCCAATCAAATTGTAAAAAACAGTCAAATGAGTGACTGTTTAAGTTGCCTTAAAACAGATGACGGGGGAAAATATGTATATTTTTTTCCAAAAATTTCAGTGTTAATGAAAATAGATGGCCAAAACGGTTTTTTAAAAAAAATTTATTTTAAAAAAAAAAAGGGGAAAAAACTGCCCTTTGCGCAAAAAAGGGGGCTCGCCTTTGGTTGTTTAAATGAACAAAACCGTTTTTTGAATAATGGGAAAATTTTTTGTGCTTAGAGGAAAAATTTTGGGTTGACCCCCTCTAAAAATTGGAGAAAAAATTTTTGGAAAGTGCATTCCTGCAAAAACTTGAGATATCAGACAACTGCACAAGCAATTTCCAGGAACCTCAGTTTAAGCAATCTGGGATTTGTGTTTTTTTTGGGCCAGTTTTTTTTCATAAATTTTTTTGGGTGAGGTTTTCTGAGTATTTTAACACCTTGACCCTCCAGTTTTTTTGGGTGAGTGTTTTTTTAAAGATATTCTTCTGTTTTTTTTATATGTAAATATATTTTTTTTAAATATATATATATATATATATAATATAATATATATATTATTTATATATATATATAATTAAAATATAATTTTTAGTAATTTAAAAATTCAGCCCCAAAAATTTTAGTATTTACCAAAATTCCGGGGTAAATAATATTTCATTTGAAATTTAAATAGGTCTAGAGCAATTGTGGAAAAGGGCCCAGTTGTGGGGATCGGGGGGGGACATTTTTGAAACCCTAGGGTCCCTTTTTCCCTATTGTAAATGAAAACTTTGATAAATAAAAATCTTTTTTTATCTTTTTAATGTTTTTTTTCATAATGGTTACTTCAGAAAAAATGAAATTTTTCCCCACTTTTTTAATTTGCCCTTTTGGGTCCCTTCTTAAAACCGGAGGAAATTTTAAAGTGAAGTCTTTAAATTTTAGTTTTTTTTTTTTAATAAAATAGTGAAATGAAAAGAAGGGGGTGGAATTTCCCAAAATTTTAAACTTTTTTGTTTTAATGGAAATAATTAAAATTTTTAAATTTTGGAAACCCAAGTCAAGTTGACTTAAATTATATTAATGGGTATAATTTTAAAATTTTGGGCTATGCCAAAATTCTGGAAAGGGGATTTATATTTTTGTATAATTTTAAATTTTGAGGGAGCCAAGTTGGCTAAAGGTTTTTTACTAATGTAAAATTTAAAAAATTTTATATAATTTTCTTAAGTAAATCAACCATTCAAATAAATTATAAAAGCTGTGTGTAGTCTGGGGTTTAAAGGTCAAACAAACGGGCTTCCTTTTGGATAAATTGTCATTTTTGGGGGAAAATGGTGTTACGCCCCTTGTGCAGATATTCAAGAATAGTACAAAAAAGTATTAAAACAGGGAAGTGTTTTTGGGTAGCCCAAATGAGGAAAATCTGTGGGGCTAAAAACACAAGGGTATTAAAAGAGGGCAAATTTAAAGCTGCTTCATTGAAAACCCGGAAGCTTTCTACAAAAAGATGGGAACAAAAAAAGTCTGGGGGTGAATTTGGGACTGCCCTTGATAAAGGCCATGTAGTCCCAAAACTGTAAAGCTGGGGTATGTCCTGGTAGTCAGTTTAAAAGTTTGGGGGTGATAGGGGCTGTCCTGGGAGGGCAGTAATGGTGAAGCTGGGGTGCTGTTTGGGAGAAAGAAATGGTTGAAGCTGGGGGATACTGTCCTGGGAGACAGTAATGGTGGAAAAATGGAGATATGTCCCGGGGAGACAGTAATGGTAAGCTGGAGGGTTTTTTCCAGGGGAAATCGGGAAATTTTACGCAGGAAGGGGAAAACATATAAATGACCTCATTGGGGACGGAGCCATAGTAAAGGGGAAAAAAGGGGGTCAAAAATAAAATAAAACCAATATTGCCCAAAATTAAAAAAACCAAAAGGAAATTTGCCCCCAAAAAAGAGGACTCCAATTTGCAATATGGGGGATTTAAATTACCAAAAAAAAATGGTTGGGGGTTCCCTTGTTGGTGCTAGGGAGGATGAAGCGGGGGAAAACATGCACCCAAAAGGGAATACAGTCACAAAAAACCAAAGGAAGCGGAAAAAAAAGCCCGTGCCAACCCTACTATGAAATTTGGGATCGCCCGGATGGGGAAATTTGGAAAAAAAAGTTGGGGCTTCAAAATATGACCCAACCCTATGAAAATTTCCATGCCAAAATGACAACGGGGGAAAAAGCAAAATCCCCTTTCCCGTAAGCTTTTTAACCCCGAAATGTGTTTCTTCAAATACCCGGAAAAAACTGTGCTATAAAATTTTAAAAAGCCAGGGCCCCTCTTTAAAAGGGGGCAAAAAGATACAAAAATCCAGGGAAAGGGAAAACCCGGGTTTGGCCCCAGCCCCCTCAAGAGGGAGAGGTTTTTTAGTGCCGGAAGGAAAAAAAACTGGGAGGAAAATGGGAGAAATCACCCAAATCCGTCATTCTTTGGGGTGGAACCCCAAACGATGGCCCCCTCCAAAAAAAACAGATACAGAAAAATAATGCGGGGGGAAAAAAACCCCCCCCCCCTACCAAAAAATTCCAAACCCGTCCCCATACATTCTTCTTTGGGAAATAAAACCCGGGTTTTTAAAAACCCGCAAAAAAACAAAATACCTTTCTTCCCTTGGGCTGCTTGAGAGGCCCCAAAAGGGAAAGTTCGCGGCTTTCACTTTGGGGCCCCCATAAAGGGCACCCTTGGGGGCAAGAAATTGGATTCCCCGGTTACAAAAATAACAATGTGACAGAAATGAACAGGCCCAAAAAAAGGGGGGAGTTGGCCCCGTAAATTGCCCGAGTCACTTGTTTGCACAGAAACTGCTTATGCCTCAAATGATGTTTGGAAGTTTTAGCAGTAAAAGGGCGGGGAACCCAAAAAACCTTTGTCATTTTTGGTTTGTCTTACAAGCCTCCCGGGTTGGGAACATCCCGCAATTCAAGGAAAAAAATGTTAAAAAATTGAACCCCCTGTTTTGGAAAAAATTTTCCCGCCTTTCCCGACCCAAACCCTCTTGCTCCCGGGGGATTTTTAACTTTTAAAGGGACCTTTAAAAAAGGAAAGGGAAAATAGCAAATTTAAAAATTGTTGCAGTAATAAAAACCAAAGGGGGCAGCTCTGATTTAAAACCACATTTACACGGGGCTTTTAAATTTTCTGCACAAAATTCAATTTAAACCAGCAATTAATTTTTGCCTACTAGACTGGGAAAAATTCACTAGACCTCTTTTTTACTAACAAAGATGATCTGATAAGAAATGTCACCATATCAAAAACAATATACTCAGATCACAACATAATTGAGGTTCAGACATGTATGCGTGGAGCCCCAGACCGACAAAATGAGACTAGTCACGAGGGAGCATTCACCAAATTCAACTTCAATAACAAAAACATAAAGTGGGACAAGTAAACCAAGTCCTAACGATATAAGCTGGGAAGACACACTAAGCAACACAGACCCCAACTTATGCCTAGAACAGATTAACTCGGTGGCACTCGATGTATGCACAAGGCTTATTCCTCTAAGAAAAAGGAGGAGTAGATGTAAAATAGAAAGAGACAGGCGGCTCCCTTTACAGGCGACGGAAAAGAATAACAGAGCGGTAAAAGAGGTCAATATATCTGAAATGCGTAGGGAGACACTGGTCAGAGAAATAGCAAGATCGAACTTAAGCTAAAAGAATCCTTTAGGAGTCAGGAATCGCGGGAAGAACTAAAAGCCATAAATGAAATCGAAAGAAACCCAAAGTATTTCTTCTCCTATGCCAAATCAAAATCGAGAACAACGTCCAGTATGGGCCCTACTTAAACAAGATGGGTCCTACACAGATGACAGCAAGGAAATGAGTGAGCTACTCAAGTCCCAATATGACTCAGTTTTTAGCAAGCCGCTAACCAGACTGAGAGTCGAAGATCAAAATGAATTTTTTATGAGAGAGCCACAAAATTTGATTAACACAAGCCTATCTGATGTTATGCTGACGCCAAATGACTTCGAACAGGCGATAAATGACATGCCCATGCACTCTGCCCAGGCCAGACCTGGAACTCTGTGTTCATCAAGAACTGCAAGAAGCCCTATCACGAGCCTTTTCCATCCTATGGAGAGGGAGCATGGACACGGGGGTCGTCCCACGTTACTAAAAACAACAGACATAGACCCACTCCACAAAGGGGGCAGTAAAGCAACAGCAAAGAACTACAGACCAATAGCACTAACATCCATATCATAAAAATCTTTGAAAGGGTCCTAAGAAGCAAGATCACCACCCATCTAGAAACCATCAGTTACACAACCCAGGGCAACATGGGTTTAGAAAAAGGTCGCTCCCGTCTGTCTCAATTTTTGGATCACTACGACAAGGTCCTAAATGCACTAGAAGACAAAAAGAATGCAGATGTATATATACAGACTTTGCAAAAGCCTTCGACAAGTGTGACATGGGGTAATAGCGCACAAAATGCGTTTCTAAAGGAATAACAGGAAAAGTCGGTCGATGGATCTATAATTTCCTCACTAACAGAACACAGAGAGTAGTCGTCAACAGAGTAAAGTCCGAGGCAGCTACGGTGAAAAGCTCTGTTCCACAAGGACAGACTAGCTCCATCTTGTTCCTCATCCTCATATCCGACATAGACAGGATGGGCAGCCACAGCACCCTGTCTTTTTTGCAGATGCACCCCGAATCTGCATGACAGTGTCTTCCATTGCAGACACTGCAAGGCTCCAGGCGGACATCAACCAAATCTTTCAGTGGGCTGCGGAAAACAATATGAAGTTCAACGATGAGAAATTTCAATTACTCAGATTTTGTAAACATGAGGAAATTAAATCTTCATCAGAGTACAAAACAAATTCTGGCCACAAAATAGAGCGAAACACCAACGTCAAAGACCTGGGAGTGATTATGTCGGAGGATCTCACCTTCAAGGACCATAACATTGTATCAATCGCATCTGCTAGAAAAATGACAGGATGGATAATGAGAACCTTCAAAACTAGGGAGGCCAAGCCCATGATGATACTCTTCAGGTCACTTGTTCTATCTAGGCTGGAATATTGCTGCACTCTAACAGCACCTTTCAAGGCAGGTGAAATTACCGACCTAGAAAATGTACAGAGAACTTTCACGGCGCGCATAACGGAGATAAAACACCTCAATTACTGGGAGCGCTTGAGGTTTCTAAACCTGTATTCCCTGGAACGCAGGAGGGAGAGATACATGATTATATTCACCTGGAAAATCCTAGAGGGACTAGTACCGAACTTGCACACGAAAATCACTCACTACGAAAGCAAAAGACTTGGCAGACGATACACCATCCCCCCAATGAAAAGCAGGGTTGTCACTAGCACGTTAAGAGACCATACAATAAGTGTCAGGGGCCCGAGACTGTTCAACTGCCTCCCAGCACACATAAGGGGGATTACCAACAGACCCCTGGCAGTCTTCAAGCTGGCACTGGACAAGCACCTAAAGTCAGTTCCTGATCAGCCTGGCTGTGGCTCGTATGTTGGTTTGCGTGCAGCCAGCAGCAACAGCCTGGTTGATCAGGGGCTGATCCACCAGGAGGCCTGGTCACAGGCCGGGCCGCGGGGGCGTTGACCCCCGAAACTCTCCAGGTAAACTCCAGGTACTCCAGGTGTAATTACTAAGCTCAAGTGTAGCTAACATTATTAATGTGTATTTAAAATTTATATTATAATTTTCTTACATGTGTAATTACTAAGCTCAAGTGTAGCTAATAATATTAATGTGTATTTAAAAATTTTATTACAATTTTCTTACATGTAATTGCAAAGCTCAAATGTAGCTAGGATTTATTCAAAGGTAAGTTGTATCAGTGTTGTAAGTTGTAATCAGTGTTATTAATTAAGTTGAATTTAATACATTGCATCAGGGTGAAAATGAGGAAATTATTATAGAAGAAAACATAGGGAAATAAGAGAAGAAAGCTCACTAAAAAGCTAGAAAGGGTCATGAAACCCGGGGGCATATAAAAAGTTTTGGGAAATTTTAAATGAATAAAGAAATGTAAATATATGATTTAAAATTGTATTTAGATGCTTTGGGGAATAGAATGATTTTTAAAAAATTATTTTAACAATTTAGAAGGAATTTGTTAAGAGTAATGAGACTGAAGTAGATTTTATGATTAATCAGTATTATAAATTAGAGGGAAAAGATTCCTTCTTGTAAAAGTAGGTTTGAAAAAATTAAAATGTGTAAACCAGCAGTTAATCAGCTGCTCCAAAAAATAATAGTTTTTCCCAAAACCCCCAGAATTAGTTTACTTGTATTTATCCTGGAAAAAATTGGGGAGGAATTTTGGCAATTTTTAAAAGCGTGCATGCAGGAGTGACCAGCCTGTGCAAAAAATTTATTTAACCTCAAGGCAGTTAAGGAGATGCTCATATCATCCCAACCCCTTTCCCAATTTTGAGGGTCTTACAGGAAAGCAGTTGACTTGTGAAGGTCACTTATGGTAAATAAAAACAAAGTAGGTTGGATCTAGTAAATATCTTGTTAATTTTAAAACCCCCAGATCACCTTACAAAGGTTTACAGATTTAGAGTTAAATGGAGGCACTCTAAAAACTTTAAGTAAAAAATATAATCTGAAGCCAACTGGTTATTGAGTCCCTAGTAAGAATAAATTTAAGCTGTAAAACACTTAATGACTCTGAACAAGTACCCAAAGGGTTTTTTGTCGGGAGGAAAAAAATTTGGTCTACAAAAATTAATTTTTCAGTTGAGCCAGCCCCCAAATCTTTTTAAAAGATGCCACAAATAACCTGAGGTATCTGTAAAGTTTCCAAAAGGAAAAAAACCAATGGAAATAACAAATTTCTTTAAAAAAAGGTTGCTAGGTGCATTCAGTAGCAGAATCAGAAAACATGATTCTCCACAAGGTAAGAAGAATAAGTACCCCCCCAAGAGTAGCCAGTTTAAAAAAAGAAATCAGTCAAAGAAAATAGGATTTTCTTTTTTTGCAAGGGTACTCTTTTTCTAAGAATTGCAATGCATACAATTCATGGAATGTAAAGTTGAAAGTTATGGAACGACAGATGTATCAGGTGTTTAGGTAAAACAATGTAAAGGTTGTCATGCCCAAAATTTAAAAAACTGTTTCAAATTTACAAGGGAAAAACCCTTTTGTCAGTGTAAAGGTCTATATAAAAACATAAGAACATAAGAACGAAGGAACCTGCAGAAGGCCTACTGGGGCCCCTGGAGGCAGGGGCCAAGTCCCTACCGGGTTAAACCAAAAAACCCCCCTGTCAGGTCGGTCACATTGACTTTTAAAGGGGGGAACACGGAACCGACCTGGAGCACAAGCATCAGGGCTAACTCAACCCCCTCACATTATCATGTATTTATCAACCTATTTTTAAAATACACAACGTTTGGCCTCTATAAAAGGGACTTGGGAGTTTTTTCCACTCATCCCCAACTCTATTACCAAACCAGTACTTTCCCATATCCTTCCTGAACTGAATTTTCCAACTTTTTAAAACCCTTGCTGCGAGTCCTGTTAGGCTAATATTTTCAGCACACTATTTAATCCCCTTTATTTTTTCCTGTCTTTCCATTTTAAAACCTCAATCATTCCCCCTAATTTACGTCTTTCTAGAGAGTGCAGTTTCAGGGGCCCTTTGTCTATCCCATAGGGGGAAAGGTTTTTGATACATGGGGTCAAATTTGCACCTCCCCTTTTACATTTTTTCCCGAGAATTTTATCCATTCTGTAATACGGTGGACCCAAAATGTGCAGCATAATCAAATGAGGCCAACCAAAGGGTGTAAGGTTGAAGAACAACCTGAGGACTCCTATTATTTATGCTTCTTGATATGAAGCCAAGGATTCATTAGTTTTTATTGCGAACACTTATGCACTGTTGTCTTGGTTCAGATTACTGCTAACCAGAACTCCTAAATCTTTTTGCGCAATCCGTAATATTAAAATCTACATTATTTAGTTTATATGTGGCATGGTTATTGTCTGTCCAACATTTAGAACTTTGCATTTGTCTATTTTAAACTGCATCTGCCACTTCCCCGGGACCACTCATCAGTCTATTCAAATCTTCCTGGAGTGCTGGGAATGTCCTCGTCAGAATGAATTCGACGGCCTATTTTGGTGTCATCGGCAAACTTGCCGATGTCGCTCTTTATGCCCTCATCTATGTCGTTTATGTATATTGTGAACAGCAGGGGGCCCAACACTGACCCCTGTGGAAACACCGCTCGTGACGCTTCCCCACTCTGATTTCTCCCCTTTTTATGAAAAACTCTCTGCTGCCTATTTGTCAACCATGCCTCTATCCGGGGAAAAATTTCTCCTCCTATTCCTTTGTGCTTTAATTTTCCTCAATATTTCTCTGATGTGGGCCCCTGTCAAAAGCCTTACTGAAGTCCATATACAAAATTTATCACATTCATTACCAGATCTACCTCCTCAAATACCTTAGTGAAAAAAGTTAATAAATTCGTAAGGCAGGAACGCCCCTTTGTAAAACCATGCTGAGATTCGTTGATTAATTTATGCTTTTCAAGATGGCTACGAACTGCCCCGGCAATTATTGATTCCATAAATTTTCCCACTAATGGGGGTTAGGCTTATTGGTCTATAGTTCGAAGCTAAGGACCCGTCACCGGTTTTGAAATAGGTTATCACATTTGCCATTTTCCCCTTATCTGGCACCATGCAGTTTTTTAGTGATATTTTTGAAAAGATTAGCCAAAGGTGTGCTAAGCTCCTCTTTACATTCCTTTAGAACCCTTGCATACAGTTCATCAGGGCCTGGGGATTTGTTAGGTTTTAATTTATCTATTTGCCTAAGGACCATGTCACTTGTGACCCTAATCGTGCACAGTTTATTATCGTCCTGTTCTACATAATTTATCATTACTGGAATATCGCTGGTATCCTCCTGTGTAAAAACTGAGAGGAAGTATGTGTTAAAAATTCTACACATTTCCTTATCACTGTCAGTGAGCTGGGCCTATCTTGTCCCTGATCTTACTTCTGTATACCTGAAAGAATCCTTTTGGGTTAATCTTCGATTCTCTTGCAACTTTAACCTCATAATCTCTTTTTGCTTTTCTAATTCCCTTTTTTATTTCTCTCTTTAACTGAATATATCGATTTCTCAATTGCCCCTCTCCTCTTTTGATTTGCCTATATATGCCTCTCTTTTGACCAGTCAGATATTTTAATCTATTGTTCATCCATTTAGGATCATTTTTGTTTGATCTGATTTCCCTATTTGGAACATAATTTGACTGAGCAGCTAGAACTATGCCCTGGAAAGCATCATATCGGCAACCATCACCACCTACCTGACCTTAGTCAGGTCATTCCAGTTCAGGCCACCTAAGTAATTTTTCAGTCCTATGAAATCAGCCAAGCGAAAGTTTAGGGACGGAGGGCTTGATTGGGCCCCTTTTTGGGGGAAATTTCCCTGATATATTTAAAAATGAGTGATTTGTTTATCCTTTTCCCCCGCCATCATTACCTCAAAATTTTTTAAATTAAATGTTTCCCACTGGCAAGAACCCAAATCAAGGGGGGTATTTCCCCCGTTGGCTCTGTCACAAACAAATTTTAAAAAACAATCCTGGGTCTACAAAAAGTCCCTGACTTAAAATTTCCCGTCAAAAGCTCCCGTCAATCGTCCCCTTTAAATTGAAATCTCCCCTTTTGCACAAATTTTCGATGTAGTTTCCCTTTCGAATTTCCCTCCCATAGAAGTTTTCTTCACCCCCCTATCAAGAAATTTGGGGGCCCCGTTAAAACACACCCAAAAAATTTTTTTTTCGGCCCCCGGAAGCGTAAACCAAAAAGATTCCCCGTTTCTGACGCTTCTAATTTAATATCTTGTTTTAAAACAACAAATTTTAAAAAATCTCTGACATACATCGCTACTCCACCACCTTTCCTGTTGGAACCCCGCTGTGTGGAATTTTTTTAGCCTTGTATGTGACAATTTAGAGGCTTTTCTCTATTTTTCAGATTTAGCCAGGGGCTTGTTTTAGCAATAAAAACTATGTTTCCTTTCACTTGCAATTAATCTTAGCTCATCTACTTTTTTCTTAACTCCTGCTATTAGTATAGTAAACCCTTTAAAGGGGCTATCCCCCTTTCTGCCCTTTTGCTGTCCCCCCCTTTTTTTTTGCTGGGCCTGATCTATTGTCTTTATTTATAACTTCATGGGTGAAAGCCTTTTTTTCATTTATGTTTCCAAAACCCCAAATTTGCAACCTCTTGTTTCCCCCACCCACCCATACCTCCATCTTTCATCAGTTTAAAATCATAGGCATTTCACTAATGGCCTTCTCAATCGAGTCTGCAAGTGCTACCACCCCAGCCCCAGAGAGATGTACCCCATCCCTTGCATACATATCATGTTTGCCATAAAAGTTGTTCCAGTTGTCAATGAATGGATTGCAAGTTCCTTGCAGTATCTGTTTAGCCAGCAATTTACACCAATTGCCCTAGACAACCATTCATTTCCTACTCCCCTTCTAGGCAAGATGCTACATATGATTGGGATCCCTCCCTTAGACATAATGAAATCTATAGCTGACCTGTACTTATCTAGCAGCTCTTCTCTCCTACCCTTCCCAATATCATTTCCACCAGCACTGAGACAGATAATGGGCTTGTTCCCATTACCTGACATGATATATACCAGCTGTTGACAATGTCCCCAACACCAGCTCCAGGGAAGCACACTCTATCTCTCATCTTCTTATTCCTATTACAGAAAGCACGGTCAATATATCTTACCTGAGAGTCACCAACCACAAGAATGCGCTTACCTCCTTTAGCAGGGGCAGTAGTACCCTTACCTTCACTGGCCACTGAAGTACATTCATCCTGAAGAACAGAGAAGCGATTTCCTACCTTCAGATCTTCACTCTTAACTTTCCTTACTCTGATGCGCCTTCCATTACTGTGAACCACTCGCCACTTGTAGCAGGTGCTGGACTGCACCTCACTGCTGGTAGCCGTTGCTACCTCCCCAACTACAGCCTCCTCACAGAGAGAGACAGACTGCACCTCACTGCTAGAAGCCTCATTCCCCACAACTCCAGCCACCTCACACTCTCTCCCAGACCCATTGAGGTGGACCTTCAGCCTCCTAATCTCCTCCTGGAGAAGCAAGACCTCCTCCTTCAACTCTCCAACCTCAATTTTTAAAACACTGCAGAAGCAAGCCATGCTTTGTAACCGTCCACACTAATCCCCAAAGCAGCTCAGGGTCTGTGACCTCACTTGACGACTGACACAACAGTAGCTAATGTAAAAATTGCTGCTAATGTTAATGATGGTTTTGCTGAAGTAGCCTTACCTGTGTTACAGGTAAAAATTAATGATAAAAGGCATAAATAAAAAATGTAAATGCATTATTGGACCAGGGATCCCAGCGTACTTTCAGAAAACGTAAATGTCTTGATGGTATGAAAGTACAGATGGGAGATCCCACAACTTTAAAATTATCTGGTTTTCTCTCAGATAAAAGAGCTCAATTGTATGACACTGTTTATGTAACTGTCAGGTTGGGCAATGAGAAAAAACGTGTTAATGCAGTAATTGTAGATAAACTTTTAGAGAAAATATCTACAGTAGGGCTTAGTAAAGCTACAGAAAGACTTTCACATAATGTAAATGGAGCAGTTGCTTACCTTCAATGTAATAGTGTTATTTCTCTTATGTCTAAAGCTAAAGTGTCTCCAATTAAATCACGTACCTTACCTCAGTTGGAATTAACAGCCATTTATGTAGGTGTCAAATTAGCTAATTATATAAGAAATAAATTGCAGGAGATAAATATTAGCGACACTGTAATTTGGTCTGATAATGAGGTATCCTTACAATGGATTCGTAATGGAAACAGTAAAATTGTGTACGTACAAAACAGAGTCGCTGAAATTAATCAGATGCAAGAGAAGTATAATAGTTTGGGTCAGCATATGTTAACATTTAATCATATACCTGGTGAGGAGAATCCAGCTGATTTCTTGTCTCGAGGTTTATCTTATGCTAAATTTGTAAATGCTGTATCATGTTTTAAAGGACCGAGCTGGTTGGTAAATAAAGCTAATTGGCCTGTACAAAAGGCGTATATTGCTCCTGTTGAAATTACTGTGACCACTGCTCCAATAGTTTGTCCTCCCTTAGCCATTGATATAAATAGGTATTCTTCTTTACCCAAACTAATCAATGTAACTAAGTTGGTGTTTAAATTTCTAAACAAGATGAATATATCATATAAGTTTTCACATCCTCTTGAATATTGGATAAAGAGGGTACAGGAAGAAATCTATGGAAATGAGATTAAATTGATGATGGAAAGAAAAATTGTGAAAGGTTCCATAATAGAGGTATTGGGGTTGTATTTAGAGAACAATGTAATTAGGTGCAGAGGTAGGTTACAAAATGCTGAATTGGGTGATTATGCTAAACACCCTATCCTACTGCCCAAAACTCATCATCTAACAAATTTGATTGTTTTAAAGAAGGGTGTACAGGCACAGCTTATCCTACGCACCTCATCACTAATAGCCACTTGCAGTGCAAAGCCGTCAAGATACTTCCTTTTTTTTTTAATTGTAGCAAACGTCTTAAATACGCCCCAGAAAAGTAGACCAATATATAATTTTCCTTACATGAAATGTCACATCTAACATCACGTAGATTTTTAACCAAGCCGAGAGGGCAGGAGCTCGTGCAACCTCCTCTACAATCCATGACCTCGCAATAAAATATTAAACAATAGCTTACATAAAAGGTGTTGCCTCGAGATTTTACATAGTGGGTAAGACAAGATTCACCTGGGAGAAACCATCAGAAACGTCAATAAACGCATCAATGAATATTATTATTATGTTGGTAAGCGTTAAATCTATTGGGATTATATTGCGCCTGTCGGGGGGGGGGGGGATGGGATGGAAGGTATTCAGTCGAAGATTGAGACACTTATGCAGCATATGGGAATCTTTATTCAGGAAACGTTTCAATCTTCAACTTGTCGGTTTTTCAAACCATTCATCACAACTGTCAGACACGGCAGCATCATGGGGTCTTATTACAAAGAAGTGGCGAAACGTTTCCTGAATAAAGATTCCCGTATGCTGCATAAGTGTGTCAATCTTCAACTTGTCGGTTTTTCAAACCATTCATCACACAGGTATTCAGTCTTAAACCAGAGAACTGGAGCACACATCCACGTCCCTAGATCGAGAGCCCCTCTCCAGCATCAAGGAACCGCACTTGAGGGGTCAGTGAACTTAAGCAAACAGCCAAAAGTAATAACAGGAACAATGGTTGTGTCCGACATGAGAATACACACATCAGACGGATCAGATGTTTCAACTTGAGACCCGCAATTAAAGAAGAGATAAAAATACATCATAATATAGTGTTAAGCAGCATTTGTGACACCAAACACAATCATCCAGAACCAAGGCAGCTTCCAAGTGCGTGTGTACTCACCTAGTTGAGGTTGCAAGGGTCGAGTCCTAGCTCCTGGCCCCGCCTCTTCACTGGTCGCTACTAGGTCACTCTCCCTGAACCGTGAGCTTTATCATACATAAGAACATAAGATGAGAGTAAGACACATGTGCAACATCTGGGTATCTTTATTGTAGACGTTTCGCCATCCAGTGGCTTTATCAATACAAATTCCAGGACATAACTTGAAGACAGTAGAACTATGTACAGAAGATGAGGTAATCAGTCCCTCAACCTAGGAGTAGGTGCGAACAGCACCATAGTCGTGGAGATTCTCCACGACTATGGTGCTGTTCGCACCTACTCCTAGGTTGAGGGACTGATTACCTCATCTTCTGTACATAGTTCTACTGCCTTCAAGTTATGTCCTGGAATTTGTATTGATAAAGCCACTGGATGGCGAAACGTCTACAATAAAGATACCCAGATGTTGCACATGTGTCTTACTCTCATCTTGTCGGTATTGTATACCATTCGTACACAAGAACATAAGAACATAACATAAGAATGTAGGAACACTGCAGAAGGCCTACTGGCCCATACGAGGCAGGTCCTTATCAAAACGATCTCTACCTAAAGCCACCCAAGAAATAACTCCCGTACCCAATGACACCAATCAAACCCAGGCCCTCCCACTCATAAGAACATAAGAAAGGAGGAACACTGCAGCAGGCCTGTTGGCCCATACTAGGCAGGTCCTTTACAATTCATCCCACTAACAAAACATTTGCCCAACCCTATTTTCAATGCCACCCAAGAAATAAGCTCTGATGTGCAAGTCCCACTCAAATCCAACCCCTCCCACTCATGTACCTATCCAACCTAAATTTGAAACTACCCAAAGTCCTAGCCTCAATAACCCAACTAGGTAGACTGTTCCACTCATCAACTACCCTATTTCCAAACCAATACTTTCCTTTGTCCTTTCTAAATCTAAACTTATCTAATTTAAATCCATTACTGCGAGTTCTCTCTTGGAGAGATATCCTCAAGACCTTGTTAATATCCCCTTTATTAATACCTATCTTCCACTTATACACTTCGATCAGGTCTCCCCTCATTCTTCGTCTAACAAGTGAATGTAACTTAAGAGTCTTCAATCTTTCTTCATAAGGAAGATTTCTAATGCTATGTATTAATTTAGTCATCCTACGCTGAATGTTTTCTAACGAATTTATGTCCATTCTGTAATATGGAGACCAGAATTGAGCTGCATAATCTAGGTGAGGCCTTACTAATGATGTATAAAGCTGCAGTATGACCTCTGGACTTCTGTTGCTTACACTTCTTGATATAAATCCCAGTAATCTATTTGCCTTATTACGTACGCTTAGGCATTGCTGCCTTGGTTTAAGGATGCTGCTTACCATAATCCCCAAGTCCTTTTCGCAATCTGTATGGCTAAGTTCTACATTATTTAACTTATAAGTGCTAGGGTTATGGACACTCCCGAGCTTCAGAACCTTGCATTTATCTACATTGAACTGCATCTGCCACTTTCTGACTAAGAGTAGAGTTTGTCTAAATCCTCCTGAAGTTCCCTAACATCTAAGTTTGAATCAATTATCCTAGCTATGTTGATAAATTAGACACATGTGCAAATCTTAAGAACATAAGAACATAAGAAAGGAGGAACACTGCAGCAGGCCTGTTGGCCCATACTAGGCATGTCCTTTACAGTGAGGAAATGGTATGGTGATACCGACAAGATGTGGAAAAAGACACTTATGTACAGTTCAGGACATATATTAAAGGAAACGTTTCGCCACGAGTGGCTTCTTCAGTCCTAATACCTCTGCTTAAACCTATGTATGGATCCTGCCTCTACTACATCGCTTCCCAAACTATTCCACTTCCTGACTACTCTGTGGCTGAAGAAATACTTCCTAACATCCCTGTGATTCATCTGTGTATTCAACTTCCAACTGTTGCTGTGTCCTTGTTGCTGTGTCCCCTCTCTGAAACATCCTGTCTTTGTCCACCTTGTCAATTCCTCTCAGTATTTTGTATGTCGTTATCATGCCCCTACTATCTCTCATGTCCTCCAGTGTCGTCAGGTCGATTTCCCTTAACCTCTCCTCGTAGGACATACCCCTTAGCTCTGGGACTAGTCTTGTTGCAAATCATTGCACTTTCTCTAGTTTCTTTATGTGCTTGGCTAGATGTGGGTTCCAAACTGGTCCCGCATACTCCAATATGGGCCTAACGTACACGGTGTACAGGGTCCTGAACGATTCCTTATTAAGATGTCGGAATGCTGTTCTGAGATTTGTTGGCACCCATATGCTGCAGCAGTTATTTGGTTGATGTGTGCCTCAGGAGATGTGCCTGGTGTTATACTCACCCCAAGATCTTTTTCCTTGAGTGAGGTTTGTAGTCACTGGCCCCCTAGACTGTACTCCGTCTGCGGTCTTCTTTGCCCTTCGCCAATCTTCATGACTTTACACTCGGTGGGGTTGAACTCCAGGAGCCAATTGTTGGACCAGGTCTGCAGCCTGTCCAGATCCCTTTGTAGTTCTGCCTGGTCTTCGACCGAATGAATTCTTCTCATCAACTTCACGTCATCTGCAAACAGGGACACTTTGGAGTCTATTCCTTCCGTCATGTCGTTCAGAAATACCAGAAACAGCACTGGTCCTAGGACTGACCCCCTTGGAACCCCGCTGGTCACAGGCGCCCACGTACCATGACTCGCTGCTGTCTTCCTGACAAGTATTCCCTGATCCATTGTAGTGCCTTCCCTGTTATCCCTGCCTGGTCCTCCAGTTTTTGCACTATCTTGTGTGGAACTGTGTCAAACACCTTCTTACAGTCAAAGAAAATGCAGTCTGCCTACCCGTCTCTCTTTCCTTACTGCTGTCACCCTGTCATAGAACTCCAGTAGGTTTGTGACACAGGATTTTGCGTCCCTGAAACCATGTTGGCTGCTGTTGATGAGATCATTCCTTTCTAGGTGTTCCACCGCTCTTCTCCTGATAATCTTCTCCATGACTTTGCATACTATACATGTCAGTGACACTAGTCTGTAGTTTTGTGCTTCATGTCTGTCTCCTTTTTTAAAAATTGGGACTACATTTGTTGTATTCCATGCCTCAGGCAATCTCCCTGTTTCGATAGATGTATTGAATGTTGTTGTTAGGGGTACACATAGCGCCTCTGCTCCCTCTCTCAGGACCCATGGAGAGATGTTATCTGGCCCCATTGCCTTTAAGGTATCTAGCTCACCCAGAAGCCTCTTCGCTTCTTCCTCGGTTGTGTGTACTGTGTCCAGCATTTGGTGGTGTACCCCACCTCTCCGTCTTTCTGGAGTCCCTTCTGTCTCCTCTGTGAAGACTTCTTTGAATCTCGTGTTGAGTTCCTCACATACATCACGGTCGTTTCCTTCCTTAGACTGATTACCTGGTCCTTGACTGTTGTCCTCCTGATGTGGCTGTATAACAGCTTCGAGTCAGATTTGGCTTTCGCTGCTATGTCGTTTTCATATTGTCGTTGGGCCTCCCCTCTTATCTGTGTATATTCATTTCTGGCTCTATGACTACACTACTTATTCTCCTGAGTCTTTTGCCTTCTATACTTCTTCCATTCCCTAGCACACTTGGTTTTTGCCTCCCTGCACCTTTGGGTGAACCATGGGCTCATCTTGGCTTTTTCATTATTCTTGTTACCCTTGGGTACAAACCTCTCCTCAGCTTTCTTGCATACTGTTGTTACATATTCCATCATCTCATTTACTGGCTTCCCTGCCAGTTTTCTGTCCCATTGAACCATGTTCAGGAAGCTCCTCATTCCCGTGTACTCCCCTTTCTTGCAGTTTGGCTTCAATTGCCAGGGCCTTCCTGCTTCGCCCTCCACTTGTAGCTCTACTGTGCATTCGAAGCTTAAAACCACATGATCGCCTGCCCCAAGGGGTCTTTCATATGTGATGTCCTCAATATCTGCACTACTCAGGGTGAATACTAGGTCCAGTCTTGCTGGTTCATCTTCTCCTCTCTCTCTCTTGTAGTGTCCCTTACGTGTTGGTACATGAAGTTTTCCAGTACCATCTCCATCTTAGCCCACCACGTTTCATGGCCCTCATGTGGCTCCAAGTTCTCCCAATCGATTTCCTTGTGGTTGAAGTCACCCATGGTCAGTAGCTTTGCCCTGCACGCATGAGCCCTTCTGGCCATTGCAGCCAGTGTGTCAACCATCGCTCTACTGCTCTCATCATACTCTTACCTTGGCCTCCTGCTGTTCTGTGGTGGGTTATACATCACTGCAATTACCACTTTTGGACCTCCAGACTGAAGCGTTCTCGCTATGTAATCACTTGCTTCTCCACTGTCTCCTCTCTCCAGCTCATCAAAATTCCATCACTTTTTGATCAGCAGTGCTACTCCTCCACCCTTTTCCCCCCTGTTCCCTTGTCTTTCCTCAGGATCTGGTATCCAGTTGGAAAGATGGCATCTGTTATCATACCTGTAAGCTTGTGTGTGTATGTATGTGTGTGTGTGTGTGTGTGTGTGTGTGTGTGTGTGGTGTGTGTGTGTGTGTGGTGTGTGATGTGTGTGTGTGTGTGTGAACAATATCGGATTTTGCACCCTATGTATTTTATCTGCGATTTTCCTCTTAGCTATTTATTTAGTTGGAGGATTGATAGAAAGGATGATGGAGGATTGATAGAAAGGATGATGGAGGGATGATGGAGGGATGATGGAGGGATGATGGAGGGATGATGGAGGGATGATGGAGGGATGATGGAGGGATGATGGAGGGATGGAATGGAGGGATGATGGTAGGGATGATGGAGGATGATGGAGGGATGATGGAGGGATGATGGAGGGATGATGGAGGGATGATGGAGAGGTGATGGGGATAATTATGGAGATGACAGAGGGATTATTATTATTATTATTAGTTAGCAGTATTAGTATTTATACTCAATGGGAACGAGTAAATTTCCATTAATTTTTAAAAGGCTATTACTCTTAAAATTTATATTGGTAAAAAATCTCTTATAAAACATCTATCAGTGTTTTGTAAAAGTGTAAAACATCAGTGGATGTAGAAACATCAGTGGATGTAGAAACATCAGTGGATGTAGAAACATCAGTGGATGTAGAAACATCAGTTGGTGTAGAAACATCAGTGGATGTAGAAACATCAGTGGATGTAGAAACATCAGTGGATGTAGAAACATCAGTGGATGTAGAAACATCAGTGGATGTAGAAACATCAGTGGATGTAGAAACATCAGTGGATGTAGAAACATCAGTGGATGTAGAAAATCAGTGGATGTAGAAACATCAGTGGATGTAGAAACATCAGTGGATGTAGAAACATCAGTGGATGTAGAAACATCAGTGGATGTAGAAACATCAGTGGATGTAGAAACATCAGTGGATGTAGAAACATCAGTGGATGTAGAAACATCAGTGGATGTAGAAACATCAGTGGATGTAGAAACATCAGTGGTTGTAGAAACATCAGTGGATGTAGAAACATCAGTGGATGTAGAAACATCAGTGGTTGTAGAAACATCAGTGGATGTAGAAAACATCAGTGGATGTAGAAACATCAGTGGATGTAGAAACATCAGTTGATGTAGAAACATCAGTTGATGTAGAAACATCAGGGGGATGTAGAACATCAGTGGATGTAGAAACATCAGTGGATGTAGAAACATCAGTGGATGGTAGAAACATCAGTGGATGTAGGAACATCAGTGGATGTAGGAACATCAGTGGATGTAGAAACATCAGTGGGTGTAGAAACATCAGTGGATGTAGAAACATCAGTGGATGTAGAAACATCAGTGGATGTAGAAACATCAGTGGATGTAGAAACACCAGTGGATGTAGAAACATCAGTGGATGTAGAAACATCAGTGGATGTAGAAACATCAGTGGATATAGAAACATCAGTGGATGTAGAAACATCAGTGGGTGTAGAAACATCAGTGGATGTAGAAACATCAGTGGATGTAGAAACATCAGTGGATGTAGAAACATCAGTGGATGTAGAAACATCAGTGGATGTAGAAACATCAGTGGTTGTAGAAACATCAGTGGATGTAGAAACATCAGTGGATGTAGAAACATCAGTGGGTGTAGAAACATCAGTGGGTGTAGGAAACATCAGTGGATGTAGAAACATCAGTGGATGTAGAAACATCAGTGGATGTAGAAACATCAGTGGATGTAGAAACATCAGTGGATGTAGAAACATCAGTGGATATAGAAACATCAGTGGATGTAGAAACATCAGTGGATGTAGAAACATCAGTGGGTGTAGAAACATCAGTGGGTGTAGAAACATCAGTGGGTGTAGAAACATCAGTGGATGTAGAAACATCAGTGGATGTAGAAACATCAGTGGGTGTAGAAACATCAGTGGATGTAGAAACATCAGTGGATGTAGAAACATCAGTGGATGTAGAAACATCAGTGGATGTAGAAACATCAGTGGATGTAGAAACATCAGTGGATGTAGAAACATCAGTGGATGCAGAAACATCAGTGGATGTAGAAACATCAGTGGGTGTAGAAACATCAGTGGATGTAGAAACATCAGTGGATGTAGAAACATCAGTGGATATAGAAACATCAGTGGATGTAGAAACATCAGTGGATGTAGAAACATCAGTGTATGTAGAAACATCAGTGGATATAGAAACATCAGTGGATGTAGAAACGTACTGGGACAACATTTCGCTCACTAAAGACCTTTAGCAAGTTACATTTGTCTATACGTAGAGTTTTATCAAGTTAGGTTTGACTTTGTGTAGAGCTCTATCAAGTTATGTTCAGCTTTATCAAGTTAAGCTTGGCTCTTGTTAGAGCTGCATCAAATCAAGTTTGAATCTGTGAAGAACGTAAGTCATGTTTCGCTCCGCGTAGAGCTGCATCAAATCAAGTTTCACTCTGTGCAGGGATTAACCAAATCATATTTCACTTTGCCTAGAGCTTTGTTAAGTCATGTTTCAGTGAGTAGAGCTTCATAGAATCATGTTTAGCTCTGTGCTAAGCGTTATCAATCACGTTTCACTCTGTAGAACTTAATCATGTTTCACTCTAGATTTATTATGTTCCTCTATATGTATCAGATTTATCAAGCTATTTTGCACTCTCTGTAGAGCTTTATCAAGTCATATGCTGCTCTGTGTAGAGCTTTATCAAGTTATGTTTCACTCCGTGTAGAGTTTTTCAAATCATGTTTCACTCTGCGTAGAGCTTTTTCAGGTCAAGTTTAACTACGTAGATTAATCAAGTCATGTTTCACTCCATACTTTTATCGAGTTATGTTTCACTCTGAGAGAAGCTCGTATCTTGTTTTACTGTGCAGAGCTTTGCCGAGTCGTGTTTCCCTTTGTGAAGGAGTTCTGTCGATTCATGTTCCACTTTGTGTAGAGGTTAATCATGTTTCACTCTGAGTACAGTTTTATCAAGCCATGTTTCACGTTGTAGACGTATATCAAATTATTTTTCACTCTGAGTAGAGCTTTATTAAGTCATGATATGCTAAAGCTCTACAGAGAGCGAAACGTTGTTCCAATTAGAGCTTGCTATACCGTTTCTCTATCCCAAAACAGCTGTATAGCTGTTGGTTTTTGATAAAGTTTCCCATATTCACAGGAGAAAGAATATGGAAAAGAGAGAGAGAGAGGGAAGAGAGAGAGAGAGAGAGAGAGAGAGAGAGAGAGAGAGAGAGAGGAGAGAGAGAGAGAGAGAGAGACGAGAGAGAGTGAGAGAGAGAGAGAGAGAGAGAGAGAAATATAAGCAGGGCTCCGAGTAGATATCCACCGCGGGAAGTCCCGCAGTATTGAGGGGAAAATCCTACATTAGGTGTTGTGTGCTGGTGTTATAACCCAACACAGAAACACACACTCAGACAAGCCCTAGAAGCAGACACACTACATACGCCAGTATTCTCAACTGCCAGGAGTCTCGACCCTGCAACCACTTACAGGTATGTACAATCCAGTTCTACAACATACCAGACGTGGCAAATGTTCCTTCATTATTATTATTATTATTATACTCACGCTCACAAGACTTATGTGAGCGTGTTAGACTGGAAGAGTGAAGCAAATAGTTTTTTATGACGCGACGTACTGTTGGAGTGTGAGCAAAGGTGACATTTATGAAGCGATTCAGAAAAAACCGGTTAGTCGAACTTGAGTCTTGGAGATGAAGTACAATGCTTGCACTCTGAAGAAGGGGTAGGAACGTTGCAGTCCTAAGGCTGGGAAGTACACTGCCAGCGCCTGAAGGAGGGATGAGGATACTGAAGTTCGGCAGGTGGAGAGTACAGTGTTTGCACTTCGAAGGAGGTGTAGGGATGCTGCAATTTCTGGAGGTAGGAAGTGCAGTGCCTGTCCCTGAAGGAGCGGTAGAGATGATGTAATTCTGCAGGTTGGAATAAAGTGCTTGCAGTTTCTGGAGTGGAAAGCACAGTATCTGCTCTCTGAAGGAGAGCGTGAGGATGTAAGGGTGTTGGACTGTAATGTCAGAACACCTTTGGCAAGACAGTGATGGTGTGAATGACGGTGAAAGTATGTGAAAAATATTTTAAAATCTCATATTTAAAGTTCCATTTCATTTACCTGTGATTCACATGTCACCTATTGGAGAGTTTTCGTAGTCTCGGGACTCGGCCTGGGACCAGCCTCCCTGCTGAGTGACTCAAACAGTCAAACCCATTTACGTAAATTGTGAAAAGAGATGGAAACAAATAACATAATAGATCTCTACAATGAATAATAATAATCCAGTGTGAATAATGAGACTTTCTTGAGGACGGTTTTTGACTGGATTACGGGATTCTCCCGTCTGCGATAACTTATAACGGATATAATTGTTCTCTCTGGAGAGCGAGGGTGAGTATTAATCTACATCTGTATACTACCTTGTGTCCTTGAAACCCCAGGCTGGCTGACGACTTTTGGGAATTCAGTCCACTATCAGGGGATTCTGTCTACCACATGAGGATTCCATCCACTACCAGCGGGTCACTACCTGGGAATCCCATCCACTACCAGCGGAGCCCACCACCTGGAGATCCCATCCACTACTAGAGGATCCCACCACCTGGGAATTCCATCCACTACCAGGGGATCCTATCCCTCACCACCTGAGGATTCGGCTTTACACTACGGCCTTCCAGCGAGCTTTCCCAGGATCATAATATAAATGTTATATAATATTGACAAGCCGATGAGTAAGACACATGTGCAGCATTAATGTATCTTCACTGTCAAAACATTCCGTCTTCACAACAGGCTTCTGCAGTCCAATACTGACGATTATAACACTAAACAAATCAAAATCCTTAGGTGGCTCGTGCCTAGTAGGCAAAACTCTCGCTACACACGCTGAGTGTCCGGGTTCGATTCCCGGCAAGGGTGAAAACATTGGGCGTATTTCTTTACATCTGTTGCCTATCTTCACCCATCAGTAAAATGGGTACCTGGGTGTTAGTCGATTGGTGTGGGTCGCATCATGGGACAAAAACTGACCTAATTTGCCCGAAATGCTCTGCATAATAAGGGACTTTCTATACAGTAGTACGTATATCGTTGACTGATGTCCAGGGTGTGTGTACCATGGTCCAGGGTGTGTGTACCATGGTCCAGGGTGTGTGTACCATGGTCCAGGGTGTGTGTACCATGGTCCAGGGTGTATGTACCATGGTCCAGGGTGTGTGTACCATGGTCCAGGTGTGTGTACCATGGTCCAGGGTGTGTGTACCATGGTCCAGGGTGTGTGTACCATGGTCCAGGGTGTGTGTACCATGGTTCCAGGGTGTAATGTACCATGGTCCAGGGTGTGTGTACCATGGTCCAGGGTTGTGTGTACCATGGTTCCAGGGTGTGTGTACCATGGTCCAGGGTGTGTGTACCATGGTCCAGGGTGTGTGTACCATGGTCCAGGGTGTGTGTACCATGGTCCAGGGTGTGTGTACCATGGTCCAGGGTGTGTGTACCATGGTCCAGGGTGTATGTACCATGGTCCAGGGTGTGTGTGTACCATGGTCCAGGTGTGTGTACCATGGTCCAGGGTGTGTTGTACCATGGTCCAGGTGTGTGTACCATGGTCAGGGTGTGTGTACCATGGTCCAGGGTGTGTGTACCATGGTCCAGGGTGTGTGTACCATGGTCCACGGTGCGTGTACCATGGTTCACTGTGCGTGTACCATGGTCCCCGGTGTTTGTACCATGGTCCACGGTGTGTGTACCATGGTCCACGGTGTGTGTACCATAGTCCACGGTGGGGTGTACCATGGTCCACGGTGTGTGTACCATGGTCCCGGTGTGTGTCCCATGGTCCACGGTGTGTGTACCATGGTCCAGGGTGTGTGTACCATGGTCCAGGGTGTGTGTACCATGGTCCACGGTGCGTGTACCATGGTTCACTGTGCGTGTACCATGGTCCCCGGTGTTTGTACCATGGTCCAGGGTTTGGTGTGTACCATGGTCCCCGGTGTGGTGTACCATAGTCCACGGTTGTGAAACCATGGTCCACGGTGTGTGTACCATGGTCCACGGTGTGTTTTACCATGGTCCATGTTGTGTGTCCCATGGCCCCACGGTGTGTTACCATGGCCCAGGGTGTGTGTACCATGGTCCACGGTGTGTGTATCATGGCCCAGAGTGTGTTTACCATTGTCCAGGGTGTGTGTACCATGGTTCGAGGTGTGTACCATGGTCCAGAGTGTGTGTACCATGGTCCGTGTGCGTGTACCATGGTCCGGGTATGTGTACCATGGTTCCCGATGTGTACCATGTTCCTCTGTGTGTAACATGGTACTCTCTAAGTACAATAGAGCAAAAAATCTGGAGTTTACCGGGAAGAGAGTTCCGGGGGTTCAACCCCCCCGCGGCCCGGTCTGTGACCAGGTCTCATGGTGGATCAGGGCCTGATCAACCAAGCTGTTACTGCTGGCTGCAACGAAAATCCAACGTATGAGCCACGCCGGTGGTCAGGTACCGACTCTAAGTGCCCTGTCCAGTGCCAGCTTGAAGACAGCCTGGGTCTATTGGAAATCCCCCTTATGTATGCTGGAAGGTGTTGAATAGTTTTGGGGGCCCCTGACACTTATTGTGTTGTCTCTTAGCGTGTTAGTGACACCCTGATTTTCATTAGGGGATGTTGCATCGTCTGTCGTTTGCTTTCGGAGAGAGTGATTTTCGTGTGTAAGTTTGGTATTAGTCCCTCTAGGATTTTCCAGGTGTATATAATCATGCATCTCTCCCGCCTGCGTTCCAGGTAGTACAGGTTCAGGAACTTCAAGTGTTCCCAGTAATTGAGGTGTTTTATCTCCGTTATGCGCGCCGTGAAGGTTCTCTACATTTTCTAGGTCAGCAATTTTACCTGCCTTGAAAGGTGCTGTTAGTGTGCAGCAATATTCCAGCCTAGATAGAACAAGAGACCTGAAGAGTGTCATCATGGGCTTGGCACCCCTAGTTTTGAAGGTTCTCATTATCCATCCTGTCATTTTTCTAACAGATGCGACTGATACAATGTTATGGTTCTTGAAGGTGAGATCCTCCGACATGATCACTCCCAGGTCTTTGACGTTAGTTTTTCGCTCTATTCTGTGGCTGGAATTTGTTTTATACCTGTTTAAAGTTTTAATTTCCTCATGTTTACCATAGGGAGAAAATTAAAAAATTTCTCTTTCGTTAAATATTGTTTTCTGCACCCACTAAAAGATTTGGTTGATGTCCCCGGAGCCTTGCAGGTTTACCTGGAGTTTCCCGGGAAGGAGTTTGGGGGGTCAACCCCCCCCCGGGGCCCGGGTCTGTGCCCGGGGCCCCCGGTGGAATCAGCGCCTGATCAACCAGGCTTTTGCTGTGGCTGCACGCAAACCAAGTACGAGCACACCCCGCTGATCGGGAACACTTAGGGTTTTGCCCGTGCCAGCTTGAAGTCCCGGGGTTTTTTGGTAATCCCCCCCTTGTGTGCTGGAGGCAGTTGAAAATCTCGGGCCCCTGACACTTATTTATGGTCTTTAACGTGCTAGGGCACCCTGCTTTCATTGGGGGGATGGTCTCGTCTCCCAAAGGAAGACACTGCCATGCAAATTGGGGTGTACGCAAAGGAAGACACGGTGCTGGGGTTTTACATCTTTTTTCTATGTCGATATGAGGATGAGGAACAAGTGGGGAGCGAGTACGTCCTTGCGGAAAACAGAACTTTCACCGTGCCGCCTCGACGTGACTTGTTTGACCTTTTTCTTTGGTCCCTTTTTGTGAGGAAGTTATAAAAACCCATCTACAATTTTTCCCTGTTTTTCCCTTTTAGCACGCATTTTTTGCGCTATTAGAAATGGTCACACTTGCGAAGGCTTTTGCAAATCGGTAATACATCTGCTCTTTTTGTTTTTTAGTGCATCTAGGACCTTGCCCTAGGGATCCAGTGTTAACAAAGAACATAAAACGAAGGAAAAAACCTGCACAGGCCTACTGGCCCTGCGAGGCAGGTCCAAGTCTCCCCGGCTTTTTAAAGCCAATGCACCCAAACCCAGTAGGGCGGTCACCTTGATTAAGGGAGGAACACGGCAACCCTCCTGGTAGCACAAGCTAATAGGTCCAACTCACACCCACTCACACCCACTCATTATTTATCCCAACCCCATTTTTAAAGCTACCACCGTTTGGCCTCTATAACTGTACTTGGAGTTTGTTCCACTCCCCCAACTTATTTCCAAACCAGTACTTTTCCCTTTCCTCCTGAACTGAATTTTTTCCAAACCCTTTAAAAACCCTTGCGCGGTCCCGCTAGGCAATATTTTCAGCACACTTTTAACCCCTTTATTTTTTTCCTGTCTTCCATTTATAACCCAACATATCCCCCCTAATTCTACGTCTTTCTAGGAGTGAAGATTCAGGGCCCTTATCTATCCCAAAGGGGAAAGGGTTTCTGATACAGGGATAAACTTTGTCATCCCTTTGTACATTTTCCAGAGCATTTTTACCATTCTGTAAAGGGAAAAAAAACTGTGCAGCTAATCTAAAGAGGCCAAACCAAAGGAGATAGATTTGAAGAAAACCTAGGACTCCTATATTTATGCTTTTTGATGTAAACCCAAAGGATTCATTACTTTATTGCAAACACTTATGCCTGTTTTTTGGTTTTCAGATTACGCAACCAAACTCCTAAATCTTTTTGCAATCCGAATTTTTAAGATCTACATTTTTTTAGTTTATAAGTGGCAGGTTTTGTCCTGTCCAACTTTAGAACTTTGTTTTGCCATAAAAAACTGCATCTCCCCACCTCTCCGACCACTGCTCATCCTCAAATTTCCTGGGGTGCTCAAAAATCCTCGTCAAATGAATCGACGGCCCATTTTGGTGTCATCGGAAACTTGCGATTCGCCTTTTTGCCCTCACATGTCGTTTTTTGTATATGTGAACAGCAGGGGCCCAACATGACCCCCTTTGGAACACCCCCTCTGAGCTTTCCCCCTTATTTTCCCCTTTTTTCAAACTTCTGCTGCCATTTGTAACCGCCCTACCAGGAAAAAAATTTCTCCTCCCATTCCAAGCCTTAATTTTCCCCAATAAATCTCGATGTGGGACCCTGCAAAAGCCCTTTCTGAAGTATGTACACAATATATTTCGTTACCATGATCTACCTCCTCAAAAACCTTTTTGTGAAAAAGTTTAAAAATTGTAAGGCGGAACGCCCCTTTGTAAAACCTGCTGAATTCGTTTTAAATTTTTTGCTTTTAAGGGGGTTTCGAATGCCCGGCAATTTTTGATTCCTAAAAATTTTTACTATGGAGGTTAGGTTTTTGGTTATATTTTTTAAAACTAAGGACCTGTCACCTGTTTTAAATAGGTATCCATTTGCCATTTCCCCCCTTATCTGGCACCATGCCAGTTTGTAGTGATAGTTTTAAAAAATTTTCCAAAGGTTTTTCTAAGCTCCTCTTTAAAATTCCTTTTAAAAAACCCTTGCATACAGTTCTCAACCCGGGGGTTTGTTAGGTTTTAATTTACTATTTGCCTAAGACCATGTCACTTGTGCCCCTAATGTGCACAGTTTTACGCCCTTTCCACAAATTATCATTTCTGGAATTCCTGGTAAAATCGTGAAAAATCTGAGAGGAATAGGGTTTTAAAAATTCTAACATTTCCTTATCACTGTCATGAGCTGACCCGGGGAATTTTGAGGGGGCCCTTTTTTGCCCCTGATCTTATTCTGATACCTAAAGAATCCTTTGGGTTAGTCTTCGAATCTCTTCAACTTTAACCTCATAATCTCTTTTTTTTTCTAAATTTCCCTTTTTTTATTTTCTCTTTAACTGAATAATCGATTTCTTAATTGCCCCCCTCCTCTTTTGATTGCCTATATAGCCTTATTTTTTGAACCAATTTGATATTTTAAACTGTTGTTCACCATTTTAGGAGTCTTTTTGTTTGATCTATTTCCCTATTGGAACATAATTTGACTGACAGCTAGAACTATGCCCTGGAAAGCGTCCATATCGGCCAATCCATCACCACCTACCCGACCCTTAGTCAAGGTCCATTCCAGTTATAGCCCACCTAAGTAATTTTTTCAGTCCTATGAAATCAGCCAAGGGCGGAAGTCAGGGACCAGAGACTTGTTGCCATTATTAGGCGACTTCCATGATATAATATAACTGAGTGATGTGTGATCACTTCCCCAAGCTCATCATTAACCTCAAGATTATTAGTGTTCCCTACTGGCAAGAACCAAGATCAAGGAGGTTATTTCCCCTAGTTGGCTCTGTCACAAACTGTTTTTAAAAAACAATCCCTGGATCGTATCAAGAAAGTCACCTGACCTAAATTTCCTGTCAAAATTGCTCCAGTCAATCTGTCTATAGTAAAAACTTCCCAGTAGACACAACATTTTTCGTTTGTAGATACCTTAACGAATTGTCGTCAAATAGAAGTTATCATGCACTCCCTATCAAGAATTTGGGCCCTGTAAATCACACCCCAAAATAGTTTTTCCCGGCCCTCGAGAAGCCTGTAACCAAACTATTCAGTGGCTGACGCTTCTAATTTTATATCTTGTCTAACACAACAATTTAAATTGTCTCAGATACATCCTACTCACCACCTTCCTGTTGACACTGTCAGTGGGAAATAATTATAGCCTTGTAATGTGACATCATAGGCATCTCTCTATCTTTCAGATTGAGCCAGGGTCCTCTGTTATAGCAATAATATCTATGTTCCTGCACTTGCAAATTAATCTAGCTCATCTATCTTATTTCTTACACTCCTGCTATTTAGTACAGTAAACCCTTAAGGGAGCTAGTGCCCTTGCTGCCCTCTGCTGTCTCCTTTGTTTCTGACCTGATCTATTGTTTTTATTTATAACTTTCGATGCTGAATGCCTTTTATACATTACTGTTTCGAACCCTAGTGTTGCACCTGCTTCTTTCCACACACACCCATACCTCTATCTTCTATCAGTTTAAAATCATAGGCTTTCCCAATGGCCTTCTCAATCAGTCTGCAAGTGCTACCAACCCCAGCCCCCGAGAGATGTACCCCATCCCCTTGCATACATATCAGTTTGCCATAAAATTTGTTCCAGTAGTACAATGAATGGGATTGCAAGTTCTTGCAGTATCTGTCTAGCCAGCAATTTACACCAACAATTGCCCTATACAAACCATTCATTTCCTTACTCCCCATCTAGGCAAGATGCTAACATATGATTGGTATCCCTCCCTTAGACTTAATAAATCTATAGCTGACCTTTACTTATTCTAGCAGTTCTTCCCTCCTAACCCTTCCCAATATCATTTCCACAGCACTGATGACAGAATAATGGGCTTGTTCCCATTACCTGACATGATATTAACAGCCTGGTTGACTACGTCACACCAACACCAGCTCCAGGTAAGCACACTCTTATCTCTCATTTTCTTATTCCTATTACAAAAAGCACTGTCAACCCTATCTTACCTGAGAGTCACCAACCACAAGAATGCGCTTACCTCCATTAGCAGGGCCAGTATGTACCATTATCTTCACTGGCCACTGAAGTACAATCATCCTGAAGAACTAGAGAACCGATTATCTACCTCAGATCTTCACTCTTAACTTTCCTTATTTACTGATGCACCTCCATTACTGTTGAACCACTCGCCACTTGTAGAGTGCTGGGCTGCACCTCACTGCTGGTAGCCGTTGCTACCTCCCAACCTACAGCCTCCTCACAGCGAGAGACAGACTGCACCTCACGTGCTAGAAAGCACTCATTTCCCACCAAACTCCAGCCACCTCACACTCACTCCCAGACCCCATTGAGGTTGACCCCTTCAGCCTCCTAATTCTCCTCTTGGAGAAGCAAGACCCCTCCTCCTTCAACTCTCCAACCTCAATTTTTAAAACACTGCAGAAGCAAGCCATGCTTTGATAACCATGCCATGCTAATCCCCAAAGCAGCTCAGGTCTGTTGACCTCACTGCGGACTGGACCACTGACCCATGGATTGCCCCGGGTTTGTTGTAACTGATGGGGTATCTTAGAATGGGTGGCGGATCTTGCTTCTTAGGACCCTTTCAAAGATTTTTATGATTTGGGATGTTTAGCGCTATCGGTCTGTATTCTTGCCTATTGTTTTAAACTGCCCCCTTTGTGGATGGGGCAATGTCTGTTGTTTTTAGTAACTGTGGAACGACCCCCGTGTTAATTCTCCCTCTCCATAGGATGTTAAAAAGCACGTGATAGGTGCTTCTTGTAGTTCTTGAATGAACATGGAAGTTCCATGAGTCTGGCCCTGGGGCAGAGTGCATGAGTATTCGTTTATCGCCTGTCGAAGTCAATTGGCGAGCAGATAACATCACATAGGCTTGTGTTTACCAATTCTGTGGCTCTTTCTAAAAAATTTCATTAGATCGTCGACTCTCCAGTCAGATTAGCGGCTTGCTACCCACACCTTCGACCACTATTACCAATCTTAGCTCACCCACAAACCTTTGCTTGACAAAAGAGAAGCACCAACATTATTAAAAGTATGGTGACCCCAATAGGCTAAATGTAAACTGACTATGCTAAGGCCTATAAGCAACGCCACACTACGGGATTCTATCGATTACAACATTTAAAGGCATTTTAGGTTCAACCCGCGATTCAAGACACCAAAACTAATACCATATCGCTAAGCTCTGATGTTATGCAATTATCACTTACCAGTGTCTCCCTACGCATTGCAGTACAAATAGGGTTCCTCTTATATCCCCTCTGTTTTTTGTTTTCCGTCCGCCAGTAAAGGGAGCGCCTAGTCTCCTTCTATTTTACATCTACTCCTCCTTTTTCTTAAAGGAATATGCCATGAGCAAATATCGAGTGCCACAGAGTCAATCTGTCTAGGCATAAGATGAGGTCTTGTGTTGCATAGTTCTGTCTTCCAATTCCACATAAAATTCAAGAACTCAGTCTGTTGTTCTGTGATACTAACAACTACACGATGTCATTACAGCGTCTGTTTACCGGTAGCAAACCCCAGACAGACACCAGCATTACTACAGACCAGTGTCACTGACATGTATAGTAACAAAGTCATGTCGAAGATATCAGGAAAAAGAGTGGTGAGCACCTAGTAAGGAAATGAGCTTATTTCACGACCAACCAGCACGGTTTCAGGGAAGGTGAGATCGTTTGTCACAACCTACTGGAGTTTTTACAAGTGACGCAGTAAGATTAGAGAGAAGAGAGAAAAGAAAGTGGGCAGACTGCGTTTTCATGGACTGTAAGGCTTTTGACATACGGTTCCACACAACGATTAGTGCAAAAGCTGGAGGATCAGGCAGGTATAACAGGGAGGCATCTACGTGGTCAGAGATACCTGACAGAAGGCAACATGAGTCCATGGACTTGAAGTGTCAGATCGGCGCACGCTGTGATGAGTGGGGCTCTCCACATGGCATCCTAGGACCGGAGCTGAGTTGCGGTGTATGTGAAAGACATGACCGAAGGGATAGACTCAAAATGTCCCTGTGTGGCAAGATTATATGATGCTAAATGAGGAGATATCAATCGGATGGGAGATCAGGCAAGACTACAAAGGGATCAAAGAGAGCTGCACAGCCTGGTCTCAGAACTGGCTTCTGGAAGTTTAACCCCACCAAGTGCAAAGTCATGAAGATTGGGAAGGGCAAAGAAGATCGTAGACAAAGTACAGTCTAGGGAACCAAGACTGCAAACCTTACTCAAGGAAAATGATCTTCGGGTGAGTATAATACCGCGCACATCTAATGAGCGCACATCAACAAATAACTGCTGTAGTATAAGGGCTATGGCAAACCTAAAATAGCGTTCTGACTCCTCTGAACGACTCGTTTCAAGACTGTACACCATGTACGTCAGGCCCATAGAAATCAGAACAAATGTCAAAGGATTGCAGTTGGTTAGGTTCCCGGAGCTAAGGGGGCATAACCTACGAGGAGAGGGGTAAGAGAACTCGACCTGACGACACTGGAAGACAGAGGACAGGGAAGACAATGTTAACGGATAAATATAATACTGAGAGGAATCGACAAGTGTAAGAGACAAGATGTCCAAGATGGGACACAGCAACAATCGAAAGTTGAAGATTCAAACGAGTCACAGGGATGTTAGGTAGATATTTCTTCAGTCATAAGAGTTGTCAGGAAGTGGAATAGTCTAGAACGGGAGGTGGTAGAGGCAGGATCAATACATAGCTTTAAGAAAGAGGTATGATAAAGTTCACGGAGCAGGGAGGAAGTGACTAGTAGCGACCAGTGAAGAAGGGTTGGCCAGGATCTTTGAAATCGATACCTGCAACCACAGTTAGGATGAGTACAGTAATTTTATGTATTACCGCAGGCTCTCATCGTGCCAGACTACGCTGCCATTCATCGCGATTATAAATTTAGTGCGACACCAAACAGATAGTAAAAGTGCAAAATCTAGTGTTGTGACTGTACAAAAGAGCATCATAAATAAATAAAATAATAATAATAATAATAATAATAATAATATCTTAATTTCTAACAAGTACATGCACAAGGATACAAGTCCTAGCTTGACATCATGCGTGCTACTACATCAAAAGCCTGTGGAGAAAATTTTCTCCAGGAGGGGGGGTATCAGCCCTCCTTACAGCCGCCCCTTCAGCCCCCATCAGCCCTCTCAGCCCTGAGGGCCACTAGAAGGGGCGATCGTCTTGTTACTGCTAGAGTAGTATTGATCACAGATGCCGTATGCGTGGTCTAATGACCGCTGCCTCCTTGCAGTCCAGTGTTGCAAAGTGTATTTTTATAAGAGACCAGTGCATCTCTTCTTTAGCAGGATAATTTAAGGAAAATCCCCTACTCCCACTTTTTTTTTTTAAAATTACCATGTAAAGATAGTGCATTGTTTGTCTATGATTAAGACAGCAAGAAACAAACATTCTGCTTTGCTTCAATCGAGGGGTGACAAGGATGCAAGGTACTAGGTCAGCGTTTTTTTTTGTGCTGGGGCAGTGACGCATGGAGCGCTGTAAGGCGTCTTCTGGCAGACAAACTTTGACTCTACTACTAGACACTGACGGCCAGTATAACAGCAAAGGAACAACTGATTCTGTGCGTTAGTGTGAATAAAGTGTCACACAACACAATAAACTCTTAAGAGAAGTGTGATCACTTCTCTTTTGATACATTGTGAACAATAAAGGACAATTCTTGTGGAACTAGTGTACCAGTGTGCGTTTTCCTAGACAATGGAAGACGTTGGACATCCAAGACACTTCAGCTTCTATCAAGTCACGCATACCTGTCAAGGTTTGAGAACACCATAGCTCAAGTTACAAATACACAAGGTATGTTACGAATTTCCTTGTAGATCGGGGATTGGCGCAAGTTCGTGAGCACAAGGATAGTTTGTAAACAACACTAAATCGGCAGAAGGTGTTGGACTTTTCGAGTCCAAACAAGTAAGTATTTCGACGCCAGCATCATATGAAATATGCTAGACATAACACCCACCTAGGGGTAATTTATACTTACAAATTGTAATCTCTTGACAGCCCACTTGTTGTGATGGGTTTCGACACTTCTAGACCTCGTCTGCAGGCGCTGTGTAGACGATTTGCTGTCATTTAACAGCTAAGTGTTCATTATATTTATAATGAAACAACGGCAGTAAGGCCAAAAATCTCACAGAGTTTTGGTCTGCTCGAACCGGATAAAGACCACAGCTGTGGGTCCAAATATGTTGTACTACAGTGTACAAATAACCTATGAGCCAAGTCCTTCGGAAAAAAGCTGTAAAACTAGTGGTTTTACAAATATAAAATCAGTATAAATGAGTCCCTCCAAGACTCCAATCACAGAGCATGGCAGCCAAAAGAAAACGGGCGCTCACCCCCAGCGTTCACCCAACGAAACGGGAGCTGGGTGTCTCACCCAACAATAAGACGGGGATGTATCGCTCACCCTCCATCAACTGCTCCAATCTGGCGAAATCGCTGAATTAAGACAACAACCCAAGTGATGAGTTTGTCTGAGTTATATATATACACATAGTGGTTTATAAGTTTATAGACAGAAATTAAAGACAAATTGTGTAAAGTTTGTTTCTTATAGATCTACCTGTTATAATTAAAGGAACTTATATAAAAAGTGTAAGCTTTCAAATATATATTAACAGTGAAATTTATATATGTTTAAGTAATATCACGTGTGATTACAAGTTATACAGTGGACATTTAATGTGTATAGTGAAGGAAAGTGTATAACACGTTATTTACTATTAATCCCATCATGGGCAGCTGACACAGCACACAAGCCATAAACACCATAACACATGTACCTGTCCCTTTCATGGTCATTGACCCTGAGTTAAGCTTATTGGGTCATTAGTGGTCTGACTCGATTATTGCTGACTTAAGCGATACAAAAACTCAGTGTTATAGCAGTACAGTGTTTTAATAAACACTCTAAGTGGTGGTGTCTAGAATTTTCAGTATACCATTAAAATGGCTTGTTTTGAAAACCAGTTTCAGTCTTTACAGACTAGATTACACAATTGAAAATCTAATTTCAGTCTGTCTATGATTAACTCAAATGCAAACAAGATTTTGATGATCTTGAGGTCAAGTTGAATTATTTACACAACTCTGGTAATAATTTAATTCAGACATCATGAAAATAAATTTCTTGAATCAGATCCATCTGAGATAAATTAAAAATGTTTTGGATACTTTTAGTGAACAACAATTAAGGTGGACAGAGTACAGGCTAACTGCCGCAAAACTCTGTCACAGATACCTACTATAACTAGTGGGCAACCACCTGTTTAGCACCTGTAACAACAACAAGTGTCCCATTACCAAGCTACCTACATTGTCATTAACCTATTTCCAAGGTCCATAATTATGAAGATATTCATTAGGGGTTTCAATCCATAGGTAATTCAACATCGAACTGACATAGATGAGATTGCTAATTCAATTACCTTAAATGTCTTGTGAGAGGGAGAACCCTATGAACTGATTAAGCCATTTCCTCCGGTGGTCAAAGGCGAAGTTAATCAAATAGCTTACGTGTCTTAGCAGACAATTACTTTGATGCTGACAAAGGGCTAGAGTAGACATGCAGTATTAATATACAAGCTTGAAGCCACCCAAACATTGTTATTCGGTGACTTACAGAAATTTAAATCACATTAGACAATAGTCCTCAGATCTCTAGGTGCTAAATATGACCTAAGAAATTGTGATTGGTTTAATCAGTGGTATTGTACAAGATGAAGTTGTTCACCACAAACTATTGAACGTTTAAATAATTATGTTTCAATTTTAAACCTATTTCACTTGTGAGGAAATTAGCAATGGTTTACAAACAATAGTTTCATGCATGCAAAGCAACGAGACAAGATGAAAAATCACAAATCCAGTGGATAACAAACCTTCAAACACAGTATAAAAAAGTAATACCTACTCCCACTAACCACATAATGGGAAATCCCATATAGGCATTTATCAAGCTGTGAATAACAATAACAGTAAACAAACTATCACACATAAACGTACTCCAAAATGTGTACTTTGTGATGGAACACATTGGGCACAGTATTGTATTCAATACACATCAATGGAAGCACGTAAATCAACTATACATCAGCTGAAAAGATTCATCAAGTGTTTAGGTTGAACACAAGGGAGGAAAAATGCTCACTGAAGAAGTGTTTTTAAATGCAAGGGTATGCATCAATTCAGCATTATGCCCAAATACTTTGATGCTGAACAGCAGCAGACTTCCACAAATCAGGAAGCCAAAGCAAGCAACAGCATTAAATGTGAGAGATAATTTAAAGACAACTGCTCTCCCTATAACCTTGGTTGAGTTTATCTAATAAATTACCCACAAAACCAATGAGGCTAACACTATTATGATCAAAGGCTCACAAGGTCCCTTCATAAGAAGATCAAATTTGCAGAAACTGAATATACAACCCATGCCAAAATACAGTTAGATATAGCTGGTTTTTTTTTCCATAATTCCTGGTAAACAGACATACGACCTAGCCAAAATCACTGTTGGTCTAGGAAACAGGAAAAAGACAGTATAAGCTGTGGTAGTAGATGATTTGCCTAAGTCAGTGCAGATCCAGGGATTAAAAGGAAACAAGTTGCAGGGCCTGAAACAGCTAAGGTCAAGTTAGCCTGTCCTGTCATACAGACGGACAACAATTAGTCCAATTGATTTAATCATTGGAAGTGTTTATTACACTGGTTTTGTGCAAAATATAGTAAGTAAACATGATGTTCACTTGCTAAAAACTAGCAGGAGCCACAGTGATATGTGGTCCCAATCCCCACAAAGTGGGAAAGAAGCTGATATTGGTTCAGTGGAAATGTACTAGTTCGAGAATAACCGCTGATCATGTAACCACAGCAAAAATATCATTACTGGAAGAAATGAATGAACCAGTTGATAAGGTGTGTGGTGATTTAGATGCGATAGTATTGATGTAAATAATACCAAGCCCACAATAGTCTCAGACTTATAAAAACCATATTGGACACTGTCAAATATAAAGATGAACATATTGGGTTAGGTTACCATGGAAATTAAATCCACCACATCCTGCCTAGCAATTATCGCTGGCTTCGGAAGCAGAAGAAAGCACAATACCTGAGCTCAGGAAGAATCCAGAGCTACTGACTGTCTATGATAATCATCATACAAGAACAGTTGGACAATAAAATCATTGAGGAAATAGTCGAAGATAAGTTGAAGACAAAACGCTCATTATCTCCCGCACCATGGAGTCAGAAAAGATTCTGAAACCACTCCACTACGTGTTGAATATAATTGCAGCGCACGTGCAAATAAAGATGTAGCAAAGTCTTAATGACAGTCTGATGACGTCGGACCCTCACTAACTGAGAAGCGTTGGAGACGTGCTTAAGAAATTTCGCACAAACCCTATGCCTACACGGCTGATATTTCCAAGGCTTTCTTAAGAGTAGGACTACAAGAAATAGATAGAGATTAATACTCGAAATTTCTTTTGGCCTGAAAATCCACATGATCCTCAAAGTCCTGTGAAAACTTACGTTTTAAATCAGTATTATATGGTGCAACATCCTCACATTCTTACTAAAGCTACTCGAAATACACATTTGAAGAAATCTGAAAGTCCCCTTCAAAGAAGCTTAAATGAAAAGTTTCTATGTGGACAATCTTCAAGGTACGTGAATATAGAGATGATTTGAAATCCTTATACGGAGAAGCCTAACAAGAGATGAAAGAAGCAAATATGCCTCTAAGGATGTGGAATACAAATTCCATCCACAAGCAATTAAGGGAACTTATCAAAGAAGATTTTCCCTGAAACTGAAATTCCTGATTGCAACAATACCAGGACTTTAATAGGAACACCAGAAGATACTTTGAGTCTCAAAAGGATAAACAATTTAAATCATGCATACACTCACTGAAAACGTATTTACTGTCAGAGGTATCACAATGTTTTGATCCTCTAGGATCGTCTCACTCAATTACCATAAAGGGAAAATGCTTTATGCAAGATGCATGGAAACTCAAAACTTTGGATGGGATGAGAACTTGCCTCTAGAACTGAGTCAAGCATGGGGATGAAATATCCAGGGAGTTTAAAACAACTTCATCAAATTAAATTTCCCAGACAAATAGGTCAAGAGGGAAAACAAGTAACACATTTCATGTGTTCTGTGATGCGTCAACCAGAGGTTATGGCCTGTAGCTTACATGAAGTAATGCTGAAGGAAGTACACTAATTTACTTTCAAAGCCAGGGTACACCCTTTGATAAGGTCAGTAAACAGTACCCACAATTGGAACTACAGCACATCTATGTAGGTACAAAATTAGCTGTCTTCTACAACAAAGTACTTGATCATCTCAATATGAAAAAACCGTGATCTGGAGTGATAATGAGGCAGTTCTCCATGGTTAAAAATAATAAGAGTAAGTTGGTCTATGTACAGAACAGAGTAGCAAGAAATAAAAGAGATGCAGAGAGATTATCTTCTTGTCATTCACGTCTCTACCCAAGAGAATCCAGCTGACATGTTGTCCACGTGGTGACCCACTCAAGAAATTTGTGGATAGATAAATTATGGCTTCCACGGACCGCACTGGCCTCTAATGAAAAATAACTGCACTCAGCAAAAAGCTCACATTAATGCCAGAAGAAACAGTCTGCTTGAACACAGCAGAAATAAGTTGTGTAAATACTGCAGACACAACGCAAATAGTCATTGAAGGATCTCAAATACTCATCTTTTGGTAAATCTTAAGAAGTTTCCGCTCTTTCTTCCAAATTCATTAAAGGAATTAAACCTGATATGAATGTCTTTGAAACCCATTAAATACTGGTGAAACAATAAAGAAAGATGTTTTCTCTACAGAACATAAATTCCTAGAACACAAGATAAATCCCCAAGAAAACCTGCCATGATTAATTCTTAGGACTTTATCTCGACTCAGAAAAATTATAAATGTCAGGAAGAATTTCATATTCTTCACTACCTAAAGAAGCCATACATCCAATATTGATCGCCCCAAGAATCATTGGCTAACAAAACTGATTGTGCAAAACGCCCACAGTAACGGTTACATGGTGGGGTAAGCTGACACACTTTGTCAAATACGACAATCCTACTGGGATACCACAAGGTTCGACAACGTGTGAAAAAACAAATCAAGGACATGTAATTACTTTTCGTCACTACGATATGCGAGTATGTCAGTATCTCGGACCACTCTCCATACCCCTGAAAGAGTTTGTCATGTCACTCCATTTGAGTGACAGGTGTAGATTACACTGATCCAATAATTTTAACCAAACAGTTGACAAAGTTCCCATCAAGGTGTACATCTGTTGTTCACTTGGTGCTATCCAAAACTAAAGACAGTACATCTAGAAGAGCCACTGACAATGTCTGCTGAACCTTTTATCAAATTATTCAAAGGTTTGGCAGCCAGAAGGGATGTCCAGACTGATGATTTCAAGATAATGCAACGAACTTTTTGCTGGTGCTGCTTAATAAACAAGATCTTTGATCAACCAGAATAAAACAGAATGCTGAATCAACCAGATGTCGTTGGAGATACATTCCACCTAAATCTCCATTGCACGGCGGCGATTTTATGAAAGAATGATCGCATTGTAAAACGTTGTTTAAGGAAGACTCTTCATCGTCAGAGCATAGACTTAGAAGAATTCCGTACATTGTGACTGAAATAGAATAATAGAGTCAACAACAGACCTCTAAAACTTATGTTACCGATGATCTGCAATATAGAATGTTAATCCATCTCATTTATTACTCCATGGCAGAAGGCTCGAACTGTTCTTCCCATGAATGATAAAGAAATCAGAGAGGATCCTACTTATTACGAACCTGAGCAACTCAAAGTAAATTCAAACACCCTATAAAGTGACTGAACGTTGGAGAAAATTTGGCGAGAAGACTATCTCACCACATTGAGAGAACACTTCTATGGAGCTGGTGTTCCTGAAAATCATAAGTCCTTAAGAGCACCTGGTGACATTGTGATTATCGATCAATGATTGTCCCGAGTCCCAAATGGCCACTTTGGAAAAATTGTGACCATATACCCCTGATGCAAATGGAATCATCAGACAGTTGATGTTTTGAGAAAGGTGTAGTGAATAAGCGGACAATAAATAAACAGTGCCGTTAGAATTACACAGGGTTGAAAACAAAATTAGTGATTCTCCAGAAACCACACTAGCTAAAGCTGTTCAGAAAAGACAAGCAGCAGTGTGGCGAGGTGGAGAAAATCAAATTATGTTAAGGTGATGAAAGTTCACCTGGCAGAGCGAACCCCGCCGCCCCCCCAGTGTGGAGAAATTTTCTCCAGGAGGGGGTTAATCAGCCCCCTTCAGGCCCCCTTCAGCCCCCTTCAGCCCTCTCCACCCTGAGGGGCCCTAGAAGTGGCGAACGTTTTGTTTACTGCTAGAGTGAGTAATTGATCACAGATGCATATCGTGGTCGAAATGACCCTGCTCCTTGCAGTCCAGTGTTTAATGCAAAGTGTATTTTTATAAAGACAGTGCATCTCTTACTTTAGCAGGACATTAAAAGGAAAATCCTAACTTCCCACTTTATTACAATAGTAAAGATAGTGCATTGTTTTCTATGATTAGTAAGACAGCAAGAAACAAACATTCTGCTTTGCTTCATACGAGGAGTGACAAGGATCCAAGTTACTAGGTCGCGTTTTTTTTTTTGTGCTGGGGGCAGTGACTGCAATGGAGGCCTGTAGCGTCTGGCGACTAACTTTGACTCTACAACGAGACACTGACGCCAGGATAACCAGCAAGGACACTGATCTGGCGTTAGTGTGAATAAATGTCATCACAAAACACAATAAACTCTTAAAGAAGTGTGGATCACTCTCTTATGTGATACTTTGTGAACAATAAAGCCAAATCTGTGGAACATAGTGTAACCGAGTGTGCGTTTCCTAGACAAATGGAAGACGTGGACATCAAAGACACTTCAGCTTCTATCAAGTCACCGATACTGTCGAAGGTGTTGAGAACACATAGATCACGTTACAAAGAGCAAGGTATGTTTTACGAATTTTTTTGTAGATCGGGGGATTGCGCATTCTTGATCACAAGAGTTTTGTAATCAACTATAATCGGCAGTAAGGTGTGACTTTTGAGTCCAACAAGTAAGTATTATCGTCGAGCCATCATCGAATGAAATATCTACATAACACCCCCTAGGGGTAATTTATACTTACAAATGTATCTCTTGACAGCCCACTGTTGTGATGGTTTTTCGACACTTTTGACCTCGCTGCAGGGGGGCTTGGGGGAGACATTTGCTGTCATTTATCACTAAGTTTCATTATATTTTTAATAAACACGCAGGGAAGGGCCCAAAAACTCAACAAAGCCGCTTTTATTTTTAGCAATTTTGACAAATTAAATCAGTCCTATCCCAAATGACCAACCCCGACTAACACCAGGGACCCCCGTATGATGGGAACATGGAAACCGATGCAAAGGAACACCCCAATGTTTTTCCCCCCTTTCGTCCGGAATCTAAACCCCAAACCCCCCCCCATGGAAGCAGACCTTTTGCCACCCCGTCACGGGCCCATGAAAAACACTGGCACGCCACACCCAACACTCCCCGCAACAAACTTGGTACACACCATATCTGTACACCACGGGCCAGGGGCCCGGGAAACGACCCTTGCAACTACAATTAGGTGAGTCACACACACACCCCCCAAACCCCACAACACAACACAACAAACCGTTGACACCCGCTATAAATACTGACCACCACAAAAACTCGCTAACCTCTCCCTCAACACCCACCACAATCCCCTCACACACCCACTACACCCCCCCCACAACCCCACACACCCTCCTCACAACCCCACTACAACCCCCTCTCACACACCCCTCACCCTCCCCTCACACCCCACCACACCCCCTCACCACCCACACACCCTCTCTCACACACCCACCCCACCCCCTCTCACCCCCAGCTACAAACCCCTCTCACACAACCCCGCCACACCCCTCTCAACACCCAGCTAAACCCCCCTCTCCACACACCGCAAACCCCCCTTCCCACACCCACTACACCCTCCCCACACACCCCCCCAAAACCCCCTCTCACCACCCACTACACCCCTTCACACACCCACCCCACCCTCTCTCACACACCCCACAACCCTTCCACACACCCACCACACCCCCTCTCACACACCCACCACACCCTCTCCACCACCCAGCTACACCCCCTCTCACACACCCAGCTACACCCCTCTCACACACCCACACAACCCCCTCTCCAAAAACCCCCTACACCCTCTCTCACACACCCAGTCCACCCCCTCTCACACACCCCTTTCACCCCTCTCACACCCCACCCCAACCCTCTCACACACCCCACTACACCCTCTTTTCAACACCCCCTACACCCTCTCTCCACCCCACCACCCCCTCTCACACACCCAGCCACCCCCTCTCACACACCCCCAAACACCCTCCTACACACCCAGCTCACCCCTCTCACACACCCACACACCCTCTCTCACACACCCACTACACCCCTCTCACACACCCAAACCCCACCCCTCTCACACACCCAGCTACACCCTCTCTCACAACCCCCCCCACACCCTCTCTCAACACCCGCTACACCCCCTCTCACACACCCCCCCTACACCCTCCTCTTTCACACACCCCCAACCCCTCTCACACACCCTCCAAAACCCTCTCCACACACCCCGCTACACCCTCTCTCAACACCAGCTACACCCTCTCTCACACACCCCCGCTACATCCTCCTCACACACCCGCTACACCCCCCTCTCAACACCCACCACACGGGCCTCACACACCCAGCCACACCCTCCTCACAAATCCACTACACCCTCTCTTACACACCCACCAACACCCTCTTTCAACCCTACCCCAAACCCGGGGCCGAGCTCGGACTCAACCCCCGCAACCCAAATAGGGATACCCTCACATCACCCCATCATCCCTCACACAAACCCACCCACACCCCCTCTCACACCCACCCACATCACACATCCGCCCCCACCCTCTCTCACACACCCACACCCTCTCCCCCCACCCCCCCCTCTCTCACATGCCCATACCTTCTCTCTTCACCCATTACACCCTCTCCACACACTCACCCCACCCCTCCTTTACACACCCAAACCCACACCCCTCCACCCCCAAACCCCCCACCCTCTCCCACACACCCAAAACCCCACCCCCCTCTCCACCCCACCACACCCTCTTGGGACACACCCCCCAACCCTCCTCACACACAAACCCCACACCCCTCCCACACCCACCCCAACCCTCTCCACACACCCACTCACACCTTGCACCACCCCCAAACCCCCACCCTCCCACCCACCCCCAAACCCCTTTCCACACACCCTTTCCCTCTCCACATACCCCCATCCCTTCACACACCCCCCACATCCTTCACCACATCCATACCCCCTCTCACTCTAACACATTTTCCCATACCCTCCTCACTCAAACACACCCACCCCACCCCACACACACAACCCACACCCTCTCTCACACACCAACCCCTCTCCCCAAAACCCCCATCCCTCTCCACACCAACCACATCTTCTCTCACACACCCACACCCTCTTTCCCCCCACTCACACTCTCCCCCCCACCCACCTACCCACACCCCTCCACACCCCCCTTCACCCTCTCTTTCACATCCCACCACACACTAACCCCCCCACAACAAACACACATACAAACATACACACAAAACCCCAAAACACAAAAGGGTGTTCCCGAAGGGCAAAACAAGGGGGCACAATTTTAAGCGAAGACTCAATAGTCAAAAGGATTTAGAAAGTATTTTTTCACCCATCTGTTAGGAATGTGATAGTCTGGCAAGCGATGTTGGAGCAGAACCATGCTCC
>NW_026506427.1:0-15012 GCF_026875155.1 Cherax quadricarinatus
ATTTGTACTTTTTCAAGCGGGGACATTTCAAATCACAATGCTTAAGCGTGATAGGGACCAGAAGGAGTCCATCCTATAGATTGCCCACACAAATAATATCCTCTACGACTCATCCAAGAATCCGAGCCAAGAGTAGACGCTCTGTCCCAAGGAAAACTAACAGATCCTACTAGTTGACTAAGCAGAATATGGGTATCATCGTCAAACTTGTCAAGGGCTATGAGTCCTTACTTTTCCAAGCAAAGTAGGAATTACCGAAGCCAGTTTTTGCAAGTAAATTCCTTTAGGGATACGGGGTCCTACTTAACATTATTAAGAGAAGGACTGTTATCATTCCCCGCCGGATCATATAGGGGTTTTCGACGCTCTGTTGGAAGCTTATGGTGGCTCCACTACGCGAGTACCCCTGTACAAATTATATGTTGAGACTCCTATTTTTACAGGCTGGACGTCAATCGGAGTGTCTCCAACTAACTTCCCCATAAAAGACGTAGACCTATTGATTGGGAACGACTTTAGCGGAAGAAGGAATATGGAAAGAGCCCATAGTTATGGAAAATCCAACCGAGGAAATTACGTCATCGAAGCCCGACGAACGGAACCTACCCTCTTTCCTCTGACGTAGTAACCCGCGCGATGACCAAACAGTCGCGTTCTCCGTTGGTATCGGAGGAAGTCATGGACGACGTCGACGTAGGAGTAGGAGACATATTCAACGAAAGCTCGAGTGTCGAGCCAACAATCCACCCAGAACCGATACCATTCCTAAGTCGGTGGTTTCCGAAATAGATTTATTCTCGAAGGAGGATCTAGTAAGAGAACTCCAAATAGACCCCTCCTTAAGTGACATCAGGAAGCTTGCTGTGTCGGGAGAAGAAGCCCTTAAAGGTGACAGCACTTACTATTGGGAGAAGGACTTACTGAAAAAGAAACTAGGATCTCTTAAAAGTGATCATCTAGTGGTCTTGCCTACCCCGTTTAGAAATTTAGCATGTAAGTTTGCTCATGACAGTCCTCAAGGTGGACATCTGGGACAAAAGAAGACTTTTAGAAAAATTGCTAAGCACTTCACATGGCCAAAAATGAAGGAAGAAGTGGAACGGTATGTAAGAAGCTGTTCCGTGTGTCAACTAGTAGGCAAACCTGCACATAATCCACCACCTGCGCCGTTGAACCCTATACAAGAACATAAGAACATAAGAACATAAGAACATAAGAACATAGGAAAGGAGGAACTCTGCAGCAGGCCTGTTGGCCCATACTAGGCAGGTCCTTTACAATTCATCCCTCTAACAAACATTTGACCAACCCAATTTTCAATGCTACCCAAGAAATAAGCTCTGATGTGCAAGTCCCACTCAAATCCAACCCCTCCCACTCATGTACTTATGAAACCTAAATTTGAAACTACCCAAAGTCCTAGCCTCAATAACCCAACTAGGTAGACTGTTCTACTCATCAACTACCCTATTTCCAAACCAATACTTTCCTATGTCCTTTCTAAATCTAAACTTATCTAATTTAAATCCATTACTGCGGGTTCTCTCTTGGAGAGATATCCTCAAGACCTTGTTAATATCCCCTTTATTAATACCTATCTTCCACTTATACACTTCGATCAGGTCTCCCCTCATTCTTCGTCTAACAAGTGAATGTAACTTAAGAGTCTTCAATCTTTCTTCATAAGGAAGATTTCTAATGCTATTATTAAATTTTAGTCATCCTACGCTGAATGTTTTCTAACGAATTTATGTCCATTCTGTAATATGGAGACCAGAATTGAGCTGCATAATCTGGTGAGGCCTTACTAATGATGTATAAAGCTGCAGTATGACCTCTGGACTTCTGTTGCTTACACTTCTTGATATAAATCCCAGTAATCTATTTGCCTTATTACGTACGCTTAGGCATTGCTGTCTTGGTTTAAGGTTGCTGCTTACCATAACCCCCAAGTCCTTTTCGCAATCTGTATGGCTAAGTTCTACATTATTTAACTTATAAGTGCTAGGGTTATGGACACTTCCGAGCTTCAGAACCTTGCATTTATCTACATTGAACTGCATCTGCCACTTTTCTGACCAAGAGTAGAGTTTGTCTAAATCCTCCTGAAGTTCCCTAATATCTACGTTTGAATCAATTATCCTACCTATCTTCGTGTCATCGGCGAATTTGCTCATATCACTAGTAATTCCTTCATCAAGATCATTGATATATATTATAAACAACAACGGGCCCAAGACTGATCCCTGTGGAACGCCACTTGTTACTGATCCCCACTCGGATTTAACCCCATTAACATTTATTGTGGCAACGTTTCGCTCTCCAGGAGCTTTATCAAGCCATTACGAGGAGCTTTATCACGCCATTACGAGGAGCTTTATCAAGCCATTACGAGGAGCTTTATCAAGCCATTACGAGGAGCTTTATCAAGCCATTACGAGGAGCTTTATCAAGCCATTACAAGTAACAGGCGAACCCTTTTCTCGTCTGGTGATCGACTGTGTCGGCCCGCTACCCAAGACTCGGCAGGGCAACCAGTTCCTGTTCACTATCATGGACACAGTCACCAGGTACCCGGAAGCAGTTCCTCTCAGGAGGATTAATGCTCGCCTAATAGTGAGAGCACTGATTAAGTTCTTCTCTCACTTTGGATTTCCAAGAGAAGTTCAATCGGATCAAGGGTCGAATTTTACTTCAAATTTTTCCGTAAAACCTTGGCTCAGTTGGGGGTCAGACGGTTTACGCGACGGCCTTCGACCCCAATCACAAGGCTGGTGGAAAGGTTCCATCAAACTTTGAAGATTATGATGAGGTCCTATGTTTACAGTATTCCAAAGATTGGATGAAGGTATTCCACTACTCTTGTTTGCCCTGAGAGAAAGCGAACAAGACAACTTAAATTTTTCGCCATTTGAGTTAATATATGGCATCAAATTAGAGGACCAGAAACAGGTTCTCAAAGAAGCTTGGACCGGGGAAGAAACGCCGACTTTTAGGAGCTCTCCTACCTTAATGAAAGAACGCCTGAGCCTAGCTCGAGAAATTGGGCCCGCCGAAAACTTACGACAAGCACAGAGTAAGATGAAGGAGGAAACGATCGTCGAACAAAACTTCGTCATTTGAACCAAAAGAACAAGTTCTGGTTCAAACGATTTCATCAGGGACATGCTCTACAGCCCAAATTTGAAGGTCCTTTAGAAATCGTGAAGCGCCTAAGTGACGTGAACTACTTGGTAAGGACGCCGAAGAAGAGGAACTCACAACGGACGTATCACGTTAACCAACTTAAACCCTATTCAGGAATCGTTTCACCCAGTTTCTCTATAACTCCTCTGAACCAAGAACGGGTTCCAGTAAGTTCGGATGAAATAAATGGGAAATACCAGTTCTTCTGAACAATTCGACAGCCTTAAAGAATTTAAATTCTCTACTGATAAAATCTGGAAGTGGACAAAGGACACGAAATAAAATCCCTGATTAAGGAAAAATCTCCCACCTATTCAATGACGTCCCAAAACCTTTGACGTTGGGTGTGCACGATGTTACTCTCAGAGAACCTACTCCAATCAAGCAATCTCCCTACAAGTGAGTCCCAAAAAACCCAAGGTGAGCTAGAGGCAGAGGTGAACTTCTTACTCTCACACGGTTGATAAAACCAAGAAAACAGTCCTTGGGCATCCCCATGCATTCTAGTCCCCAAACCAGATGGGACCTCCCCCGTATGTGCACGGATTTTAGAAAAGTCAATGTTTGAAACAGTACCTGATGGGGTTTCCAATACCCAAATTGACGACTTAAATAGACAAGGTCTCCAGAGCTAAGTAATCAGTAAATTGGACTTGTTAAGAGGGTATTACCAATCCCGTTGTCACCAAGAGCTCAAGAGATATCGGCTTTTACGATACCTGGTGGCCTTACAAGTTTTGCGTTATGCCTTTCGCTTCTGTAACGCGGCCTCTACGTTCCAGCGTATTATAAAACATACTTACAGGCGGATTGGACGGAGTAGAAGCTTACTTAGACGACTTAGTCGTATACAGCGACAGTTGGCCCCAACACCTTAACATTTAAAAGCCTTGTTTGACGCCTTAAGTAAACATAATTTACAGTGAATTTTGTCCAAGTGTGAGTTTTGGCCAGACGAAAATTAAATACTTAGGATTTCGATTGGACAAGGTGAAGTCCCCTCCTTTGAACGCCAAAGTAAAGGCCCTCTTAGAATTTCCTACCCCTAAGGATAGGAAAAAGCTTATCAAGATTTTTAGGAGTTGCCGGTTACTACCGTGGGTTTCTGTCCGAATTTTGCACAGGTAGCATTCCCTAACTGAATTTAACAAGCCCAAAAACAAAGTTTTCATGGACCCAGGACTGTGAAATTGCTTTTAATCGTTTAAAAGATTACTATCCTCTTCCCCAGTATTGCTAAGTCCTGATTTTAATAAACCATTCCACTTACAAATAGATCCCCATTGCGTATGCTTTGGGAGCCGCATTTTTTACAGAAGGCTCCAAATTCTGACCTATTACAACCTGTTTCTTTTTTTTCTTCTAAGTTAAAGAAAAAACCAAATTAATTATTCAACTATAAAAAAAAAAGCCTTAGCTCTCGTTGTATGCCTAGAGAATTTTGATGTATATTTAGGATCTTCTACCCATCAGATATGGGTTTGTACTCCCAAATCATAATCCTTTGACCTTCATAAATTCTATGAAATCGAAGAACGCAGAATACTTCGTTGGCTTTGAGAATTCAACCCTTCTCTATTACAATTTCCCATATAAAAGGAAAACATAATCTCATTACTGAGTCCTCTCTAGGCCTTGAAATTTATTAATATACCTTTATTTTTAACAGTATGAGTCGGTATTTTTATGACCATCTATGTTTGGAGAAAGCTGGAGATGATGTAAGGACTGCTGTCTATGTTAACAACCTCTGCTACTGTGACATAGCTACCCACCACAGAGAGTACAAGTCAATGGCGACCGTCAGTCGCGAGGGGGGAGGTGTTACGCCCCCCCTACTTCACTCCATTATATACAAAAATAAAAGGCCTGGTTAAATAAGTTCTGTAATAATATATCGCGAACCACTTTAATTACTAGCTAGATAAAGCAGGGTTTGACTATATATTATTATCGGTACAGTATGAATCATCAAAAGTACTCTCATTGTATTATATTGTATTATATTATATTATTATTAGGTTAGGTATTACGAATGTGTAACCACTACTTTTGTGACCCAAATTTGGGGTTCTAGAATTGACGCCACGCGTCGCCTTCTGGCAGAGCGAAGTCATACTATGAAGTAGTTTAGTGAGTCAGTCAGCTCCTAGCCTGACTCGGTACGGGTCTTTTAACCCAAAGCTCCTAGCTTAAACAAAACTTAAACTTTACCAAGTCTATTGTCTTGCCTTTGCCATTAGTTTCCTGAAGTCTGGTAATTCATTTTCACTTATGAAAAGATAACTATTTCGTTACCCTAGAACCTTTCTAAAAGAGTTAAAAGGTGAGATAGTAATTATTATTGAAATTATTGTATCATACTCTGTTAATGAGAATTTGAACGTAAGATTGGGTTCCTTGCTGTATAGTATTTCAATTTATAATTGCTTGTGTTATTTTAATTCACTAACCAAATACCATGAAGCTAACGATTGGTAATAAATAAAACAACAAAAAATTGGATTATTTGTGCCCCTATTGTTACGGTGAAGATTAATCGTAACAATACACAATAATCTATCCCTAACTATAACCTATCCACTACCTAATCTCGCCTCTGATTACAGAACAGCGTGTACCACCAATAAAAATCTGGTACCCAAAAGTTCTACTTAAGAAGAAAAGGCTGTCAAACCCGCCTCCACAAGCTGATCCAACCCCCACTAATTTGTATGGACGAGCATATGACGTGACTTCAATAATTATAACATGCACAAAAATATATTACAAGGTCCCTCACCTATGGCCCCGCCCCGATGGGTCGAGCCCCATCCCCAAAACCCCACTGGTTGCACGCCTACAGTGCAGACATACTGCAGAACATAAAGCAGTACAAACAAAATACTTTAAAACAATTAACCAGTGACTTTTGGGTTGCATGATGCCTACACACTAAGTGGCCGCAACCCCCCATGACATATCAGGATCAAACTTTTATGAGATTGCAGATCCTAAAGCCTTCTTTCTGTAGGCAAATAAAAAAAAATCCTAACCTCCCCTCTGGCAGCAGTTGCCACCATCCAGCATTCTGGCCAAAACCTTAACATGCGCAGGCTCTTGTAGCCACAATGCATATATTCGTACACCTAAACTCACGCCATGAACAGAACCAGGACAAACCCCTCGTACCAGACCATGTAAAAAGTGACACACTCCACCCTGGAGCACTGACTAATAAAAAAGAGTGCCAACAGATTCACCCTCGCCACTGGACGGCAAGCCTGACGTCTATCCCCTGATCTAATCCCCACCCTACATACTAAGCATTCAAATTACCGTAAGGGTACAGTAACCCTCAGAAAAAAATTCCCTCATGAGTCCCATATAGATCTCTATTCCTTTCACATAGTACGGAATACCGTCGCCTCCAGCACACCCTTCCTCACTTCCCACGCAAAACCGATCCCCTCATGCACCACCTGGGGGTTACCTGGAATTATTTCCGGGATTTAACGCCCCCGCGCCGGTCCATGACCAACCTCCCGATGGATCAGGGCCTGATCAACTAGGCTGTTAAATGCTGGCCGCACGCAGTCCGACGTACGAGCCACAGCCCGGCTGATCCGGCACTGACTTTAGGTATCTGTCCAGCTCTCTCTTGAAGGGAGCCAGGGGTTTATTGGCAATTCCCCCCAATGCTTGATGGGAGGCTGTTGAACAGTTTTGGGCCCCGGACACTTAGGTTTTTTCTTAGGTACCAATGGCGCCCCTACTTTTTATTGGCGGGATTTTGCATCGCCTTCCCAGTCTTTTACTTTCGTAGGGAGTGATTTCTGTGTGCAGATTTTGGGGCCATTCCTTCCAAGATTTTCCAAGTGTGATTATGATATATCTCTCCCTCCTGCGTTCCAACGAGTACAAGTCAAGTGCTTCCAAGCGTTTTCCCCGTAGTTAAGGTGCTTGACAGAACTTATACGTGCAGTAAAGGATCTCTGTACACTCTCTAGATCTCGATTTCACCTGCTTTGTATGGAGATGTTAAAGTACAGCAGTATTCCAGCCTAGAGAGAAAAAGTGATTTGAAAAGGGTCATCATGGGCTTGGCATCTCTCGTTTTGAAAGTTCCATTATCCATCCTATCATATGTATATGTAGTCCACCGTCACATATGCTAGCACCCCGTGCCGCACCTCTTTCCACCCCCCACATCTAAACTCAGTGCCCACAATAATGAACATCCCTCCCCCCCACCCTCTGCAACACCCGCCCACCCATTTCCTGATGCTCTCCCAAACCCCCCCACAAAAATACACTATATGGGTTAGCCGTTTCCTCTCTCCCACACAACCAAACCCCCAATGCCCCTCCCCGCCCAACCTCCGATCCCTCAGTACTGCACCAGATGGCAAGATACCAGCAAAAAATGAAAACATTACCTCCCGCACCCTGGGCTTATACCTCAACTTGCTAAATCTTCTCCAGATTTTGCCCAATCGTAAATTGGGTATAACCCCCCCTGGGTGCACCACTGGTCCCCCTATCACCCTGACAATGCCCCAACCTTACCTTCACAGGTTCCCAGGCCAATGCCAACACCCGCAAGATCGCCTAGTACCCACACAGGTCCACCCCCCATACAATTTTCGCAACACCTCATGAACTTTCCCCAACCGTCCGTCCCAAGAAACCCCGTCCCACAATACCTCCCACCTGATGTAACACCTCTAACCCTCCACCGTAAATCCAAAGAACCCATCCCCCCCTTTTGCACTGGCAACATGACCACCTCCCTTTTTAACCACTTGCATTAAGAACCCCACAAAAAATCTGAACACCCTCCTTTGGATGCTTTGAATTACCGGCAGTGTTAACGTGAACACTTGTGCGACTAACCAAATCTTACTATACAAGATCACATTGATCACAATCACCTTCTGCGGATAGTGAGATGATTCGATCTTAGTGCTCCCAATCTCTTTTCTACACAGTCCTACAAACAAGCAGATTTATCCTCCCTTGCCCTAACTAAATTTGCCCTATATACAATACCACATATCTTCAAAAACCTCCACACAGGTCATCACCACCCGACAACTCCAATCCATCCTCCGTTCCCACATCCCCAACCTAAAATTGACGATTTCTCTACATTCACCATCATTTCAGAGGCACCTCCATAAACCCGCACCACCTCCTCCAGCCCACCCAACCGCGTCCCCTCATCCACCAAAAGCATCACGTCATCCATGTACCCCACCAGATGTGGCCATGGCCACCTTCCCCGCCCCTGTCCCCTCGTATTCTTGCCTCCACCAACCTACAGAAAGGGTCTTGCTTACACGTAAACAATTGCGAGAGTGGGCAGCCCTTTCGAAGGCCCGCCCTAGCCCCACTGCTTTCCCCAAACGCCCTGTTAACTTGCATATTTCAAGAAAAAGAGGATAAATAAGTATAAAAGATATGATGTAGGGCGAAATGACAGTAATTTGTTGGACTATGTATTGGTAGATAAAAGACTGTTGAGTAGACTTCAGGATGTACATGTTTATAGAGGGGCCAACAGATATATCAGATCACTTTTTAGTTTAGCTACCATGAGAGTAAAAGATAGATGGGATAAAAGGAAAATAGAAGCAGCAGGTAAGAGAGAAGTGAAGGTTTATAAACTAAAAGAGGAGGCAGTTAGGGTAAGATATAAACAACTATTGGAGGATAGATAGGATAGATGGGCTAGTGAGAGTGAAGGCAATGGGGCTGAAGATGTATGGGATGTTAGAGTGTTAGTGTTAGAAGTGTTCAGCAGAAGTTTTTGGTTACAGGAAAGTGGGTACAGGAGGAAGAAGAGCGATTGGTGGAATGATGATGTAAAGAGAGTAGTTAGGGATAAAAAGTTTACATATGAGAGATTTTTACAAAGTAGAAGTGATGCAAAGAGGGAAGAGTATATGGAGAGAAAATGAGAGGTTAAGAGAGTGGTGAAGCAATTTAAAAGAGAGCAAATGAGAGAGTGGGTGAGATGTTATCAACAAATTTTGTTGAAAAATAAGAAAAAGTTTTGAAGTGAGATTAATAAGTTGAGGAAGCCTAGGGAACAAATGGATTTGAGAGTTAAAAATAGGAGAGGAGAGTTATTAAATAGAGAGTTAGAGGTATCAGGAAGATGGAGGGAACATTTTGAGGAATTGTTAAATATTGATGAAGAGAGGGAAGCGTGATTTCGTGTATAGGGCAAGGAGGAATAACATCTTTGTAGGAGTGAGGAAGAGCCAGTTGTGAGTTTGGGGGAAGTTCGTGAGGCAGTGGGAAAAACGAAAGGGGGTAAGGCAGCTGGGATTGATGGAATAAAGACAGAAATATTGGTTGGTACTATTATTTAATAAATGTGTGGAAGAAGGTAAAGTACCAAGGGATTGGCAGAGAGCATGCATAGTTCCTTTGTATAAAGGCAAAGGAGATAAAAGAGAGTGCAAAAATTATATGGAAATAAATCTGTTGAGTATCCCTGGTAAAGTGTACGGTAGAGTTATTATTGAAAGAATTAAGAGTAAGAAAAGAGTAGGATAGTAGATGAACAAGGAGGCCTATAGGAAAGGTAGAGAGTGTGTAGACCAAGTGTTTAAAGTGAAACATATAGGTGAACAGTATTTAGATAAGGCTAAAGAGGTTTTTGTGGCATTTATGGATTTGGAAAAGGCATATGACAGGGTGGATAGAGGGCAATGTGGCAGTTTGTTGCAGGTGTATGGTATAGGAGGTAGGTTACTGAAAGCAGTGAAGAGTTTTTACGAGGATAGTGAGGCTCAAGTTAGAGTACGTAGGAGAGAAGGAAATTATTTCCCAATAAAAGTAGGCCTTAGACAAGGATGTGTGATGTCACCGTGGATGTTCAATATTTGTAGACGGGATTGTAAGTGAAGTGAATGCGAGGGTCTTGGCAAGAGGTGTGGAGTTAAAAGGTAAAGAATCAAACACAAAGTGGGAGTTGTCCACAGCTGCTCTTTGCTGATGACACTTAGCTTTTGGGAGATTCCTGAAGAGAGTTTGCAGAGGTTGGTGATGAATCTGGTAGGGTATGTAAAAGAAGAAAATTAAAAGTGAATATAGGAAAGAGTAAGTGATGAGGATAAGGTGACGAAAGATTGGTTATCAGATTGGAGGAAGAGAGTACGGAGGAGGTGAATGTATTCAGATATTAGGAGTGGACTTGTCAGCAGATGGTCTATAAAGGATGAGATGAATCATAGAATTGATGAGGGGTAAAGGGTGAGTGGTGCACTTAGGAGTCTGTGGAGACAAAGAACTTTGTCCCATGGAAGCAAAGAGGGGAATGTGTGTGAGCATAGTTATACCAACACTCCATATGGATGTGAAGCATGGGTGATGAGTGTTGCGACAAGGAGAAGGTTGGAGGTAGTGGAGATGTCATGTCTCAGGGCAATGTGTGGTGTGAATATAATGCAGAGTATTCGTAGTTTGGATATTAGGAGAAGGGGCGGATTACCAAAACTATTATCCAGAGGGCTGAGGAGGAGTTGTTGAGTGGTTTGGAGAGAAGGAACAAAGCAGAATGACATCGAGAGTGTATAAATACTGTAGTGGGGGAAGGCGGGTAGGGGTCGGCCTAAGAAAGGTTGGTGGGAGGGGGTAAAGGAGGTTTCGTGTGCGATTGGCTTGGACTTCAGCAAGCATGGTAAGCATATTTGATAGGAGTGAACGGAGGCAAATAGATTTTAATGACGTGCTGTTGGAGTGTGGCCAAAGTAACATTTATGAAGGGATTCAGGGAAACCGGGAGGCGGGACTTGAGTCCTGGAGATGGAAGTACAGTGCCTGCACTCTGAAGGAGGGGTGTTATTGTTGCATATATATATATATATATATATTATATATTAATATAATATATATATATATATATATATAAATATATAATATATATATATATATATATAAATATATATATATTGTTTCGTTTTCAGTACCCTAAGCCTGAAGTAAGTATTGTTTTCCCTTGTGCACATTTATTATTTTTCTACTGTGTGCAGTATTTTTTTTAAATTTCCCAAACATTTACTCTTTGAGAACTGTTTTTTTTATTCTTTCATCTGTGTTTTTCAAGTGTTGTGTTATACTTTATTATCATTATTATGTATTATTTTTTTCTTGTGTCTTACCTTATTTTCGTTGCATTTCCCTTGTTGTTTCCCTCTTAATGGTGTGTTAATTTCATTTACTACTCTCCACTGTACTAAATTACCATTTTCGTTTTTTAGTGATTAATATTTTATGTACTCAGTGTTTCACCTCTTTGATTTTTGCAGAGTGTACTACCATACCTTGCATGCCAAAGCAAGAGATTTATTTATTTTTCGTCAAAGCAAGACTAAAGTGCAAGAAACTTTATAAAGTAAGTTCATTATACCTGGAGTATACCTGTGAGTGACCTCTTGTTGTTATCTGTGTTCCTGCAACTTTGTGAGTGTTGAATTCCCTGTTCTCTATCTTGTATTAATTTTATTCCATTATTGATGTTTCTTGAACAAATTGTAATTTTCAAAGTAAAATCATATCATTGCTCTATTTTTGAGTAATTTATTTTGCCTAATTTAAAATTAAGAGTTAAAGTGTTCAAACCAGTTATTCCTGGAATTTTATTGTTCTTCTAAGCTATATTTTCCCAGTTGTGTTTTCTTTGCATAATATTTTATTTTGTTTTTTTGCCATCTTCAGGAAATTTGTTTTTCCCAGCTCATTTCCAACTGCATACAATTTAGTAATTTTATTTTATAATTTTGCATTGATTTACAATTTTCTTATCGAAATTTCTTTATTGAATTGAGAGTAATAGACAGCTCACTCTAAAATTAATTAAGATTAAAGTAATATTTCCTCTTCTTAAATTTTCAAAGCATTTCCTTATCTTTGCCAAGTAAAATTCAGTGAGTTTTCCTTTCTCATTCTGTGTGTCTTATAAATTTGATCATGTCTCATGTAATTTCGGGCAATGCCTTAGTGAATAACGTCAATCAGACCAATGTTGCCCCTGTGCAAAAAACCTCATGTTCCTTTACTGATCAATAGACCACAACAGAACCCGAGACAATATAGTTTTCCTCGTGATCCTCTTGATGCCTTGCCCTTATTCGATGACAACATGAATAATCTTGAGCCATAGTTTACTGCTGTCCTTTCTCGAGGTAACGCACTGGCGGAAGGCCTTCCATCAGATAGGAATTGCAAAAGAATGCCTTGCTCTTTCGCCAGCTGCTCTGCATATCGTTAACCTTCCTTCTTTAATGTGTGACTTTGCGAATCTTAACTACGTGGTTATAATATGAAAATCTGATCCGTTCTTTTCTTGTACCAAGGACAGAGTCTGATCCGTACTCATTCTTAGGAATTAGTTCGATAAGCGAATCACTCAGTGAATTTGCGATTCGCTTATCGAACCTCTTGTCATCATTCATTAACGCAGTAAACAATCTTCAAATTTTATATCTGAGGGGTAAAAGATTTACCTCAGAGTTTGGTAAGTTGGCAGCTTTTGGAACTATCAAGGAAATAATGCCGTCTGCTTCTTTGTATGCTTATAACTCCATCCCTCCAACTGTGAATATGGAACTGCTAGCAGTCCTTATTCACGCACATGCCATGTGTGCTCCTGGTACTTTTCCATACGTCAAACTACATTAACTATGACTATGAATCCTTCAATACGGGGAAAAATCAGTCACGTGAATCGTCCAAGGCTAGTGTAACGAATATTCATTCTCGTAGTGCCGCCCGCAGTGCAGTCAGTAACCATAACAATAGAACTTGTTATAACTGTGGATACCGAGGTCATACTGCAGTAAACTGTGAAAACGTCAAAGGAAAAAGTGTCGTACTGACGAAGACTCTCAATCCTTCCTGCTGACTGTACCATCTACAGAATTCACGGACATGATTCGTCTGAGTGTAATGCTCTCTGAAACCATAGGTACTATAGATCCTTCTGTGGTCGTTACTACCGCAGAACCAGGAGAGGCAATGGATGTCGTGGTCTCAAGGATAACCAGAACCAGTCTCGTTCTTTCAATCTGGGGGAATCCAAGCTCCCAGTCAAGCCATCCAGTGGTGACCGTAGGTGATGATGAATATTCTATCCCTGTTTGTAATTCCTTCGATACCTCATGCAGTCTCGAGGAAGACAGTCTCGTTTCGTTGACGATGTTGCTTCACATGTCTTTGGGGATACAGGGAACAAACTTTCTCTGATGAAATTCCTCCTTCTTTTTTTGCATATTAATTCCTTTTGTGACAGTGGGTCCCTTAAAATACAAGCATCTGTTTTCAGTGCGCCCGTTCATGTTCTCATGGACTCTGGTGCGCATGTAAACATTTCAGGTCTACCTTGTTTAAGTATAAGAAGTCATACCGTGTCTTTCTAATAGAACCGACTCGTTTGTCTTCCCTTAGGGGTTTTAGGCTGGATCTAGCCTGTGTGTCCGAGGTCGATTTCCCTCACCTTTCTATCCAGGATAGAGACTTTTCCTACTTCATTCCTTGTTGTCGACCAGATTAATTTCCCTGGTGATCTTCTTTTGGGATTGTTTCTATGAGAGACTTACGCATTGTGCTTGACCTTAACCGATGGCATGCCCAAATTGATGACTTAATCATACCTTTTTGGGGGTCACCAGCTTGAATCCGAGTCTCCCATACGCTGCAGAGTACGAAGTTCGGATTAAGTCCTTATGGGCCTGTGCATTTTGCAGTACCCGGTCAGCACTGGTAATCCGGGTCATTTCTGTCTGTGTCCAAACTCCTGCAACTTCAGGCATGCAAGGGTTTTAAAGCAAAATGAATAGCGGCATATTTTAAGGGAGTATGTAATGGTTATTGTGAAAGATAACTGCTATGACATATTGTAATGGCGTGCTGAAAAGAACTGTGTGATGGATTTGCATGATTACGTATGTAAAGGATCTGGGTGATGTGAAGGATGCATGTGACGGCTTCTTGTTAAGAATGTGTATAATAACATATTGTAGAAGGAATGAGTAACTACACGTTTTTAAAGAATGTTTTGATAACATGTTGTAAAGAATCGGTGTAATTGGTGTTTAAATGATCTCTGTAATACACGTTCTGAAGGATCTGTATTGATGTGTATTGTGAAGTTATCTATGTGATGGTGGTTTGGATGGATCTTTTGTTAAGGGGTTTTTGTGAAGGATCTGTGTAATGGTGATATTACGAATACAGGTTAGTCCAGTGGCCTGCACACCTGGCAGCTGCATGATAAAACCCCGGTATGAGGGAGCGAAAAAAGGGAGCAGAGTAAATACTTACATTTCATTCACCAAATAGTAAGCAGATATTTACAATACATACAACAAATATAAACAAGAAACATGGTGAGAACTGTTGCGACCAACCGGGGGGTAAGTTTGCCAAAGTTTTAACAAGTGTCCCACATCGCTTCACAAAATTTGGCGGGCTTCCTTGTGATTGGCTGGGTGAACTAAATTACATAACGATGTGGCCCCTACTCAGTATACTCTTATAACCTGGGTTTGCTGGTCAGGAGGCATGCCTCTGTGGGTGTGTATATACTCTTAGCATACCACAGGCGTGTTGTGAAGGATGTGTGTGATGGGAAGTAGTTAAATTACCTGTGAAGCTAGTTTCTGCAAGGATGAGTGAAGGATCTATTTGATGGGGATTTAGATTGACCTTATAATGTTTAAAATTAATCTGTGATGGGGAATTAAATTTTTGGTGTGTAAAATGAGTAAGATGTCTGCGGATGGGAGCTAAAGAATTTCGTGACGGTTAGTGTAAAGGAAAAATTTTTTTTAAAAT
>NW_026506428.1:0-24202 GCF_026875155.1 Cherax quadricarinatus
TTTGCAAAAAGGAAAAAACATTTCCAGTGTTTGACCAGGTATATCCTTAGTCACAGCTCGCACATAAGAGTTCTCACAACACTGAAGCTGTCTTCCAACAGTAGGAGTTTTAATGATGACTTATCAGTCGGGAGAAATGGGTAGGCCTGTGAATTAGTAGGTCCAGATCCCCAGCACACGTCTACTCCCCTCAACCACTCAGCCGAGACTGTCCTTTAATATAACAGGTAGATCTAATATAACAGGTAGATCTATAAGAAACAAACTTTAACACAATCTTGTCTCTTAATTTCTGTCTATAAACATTATAAACACTATGTGTATATATACACTCAGACAAACTGAACATCACTTGGGTTGTTGTTGTCTTGGTCAGCAATTTTCGAGATTGGAGCAGTGGGTGCCGGGTACCATCCCGTGTTTTCTTGTTGGGTGAGTCACCTAGCTCCCGTTTTCTTTGGGTGAACGCTGGGTGAGCGCCCGTTTTCTTTTGGCTGCCCATTCTCTGTGATTGAGTCTGGAGGGACTCATTTATACTGATTTATATTGTAAAACACTAGTTTTACAGCTTTTTTCGAAGGACCTTGGCTCACAGGTTATTTGTACACTGTAGTACAACATATTTGGACCACAGTGTGGCCTTTATCCGGTTCGAGCACGACCAATTATGTTGAGAAATGGCATTACCAGCTAAGTTTAAACAGTGAACACTTAACTTAAAGACAACTCATCGCCTGCACAGCCGCCCCTGCAGACGAGGTCTAGAAGCTGTCGAAACCATTTCACAATGGGCTGTCAAGAAATATAATTTGTAAGATTATAAATTACCCCTAGGGGGTGTTATGTCAGCATTTCATTCACTGATGGCTGACAACTTACTTGTTTGGACTCAAAAGTCCACACCTTACTGCCGACTATAGGTTGATTACAAACTCCTTGCAACTCAAGAACTGCACAGTCCCCCGTTCTACAAGAAATTCGTAACATACCTTGCTCTTGTAGCGTGAGCTATGGTGTTCTTTACACCTTCGACAGGTATCGGTGACTTGATAGAAGCTGAAGTGTCCTTGGATGTCCACATCTTCCATTGTCTAGGAAACGCACACTGGTACACTATGTTCCACAAGATTTGTCTTTATTGATCACAATGTTATCACTGAAGAAGCTGATCATACTTCTCTTAAGTGTTTATTGTGTTTTATGAGACACTTTGTTCACACTAACGCACAGATTGTTGTTCGTTGTTGGTTATCCTGGCGTCAGTGTCACTCTCAGTAGAGTCAAAAGTAATCTGAAGACGCCACAGCGCCCCATGCCGTCACTCCCCTAGCACAAAGAAAATGCTGACCTAGTACTTTTGCTTCCTTGCCACTTCCTCGATGAAGCAAAGCAAAATGTTTGTTTCTTGCTGTCTTAAGCATAGACAACAATGTCCACTATCTTTACTATGGTAATAAAAAAGGGAGCAGGATTTTCCTTAATTGTCCTGCTAAAGTAAGAGATGTACTGTCTTTATTAAAATACACTTTGCAACACTGGACTGCAAGGGGGCATCGGTCACTTGACCACGTCAGATACTCGTACGGCATCTGTGATCAATTACTCACTGTAGCAGTAAACAAGACGCTTGCCCCTTCTGAGAGGGCTGGGCCCTTCAGGGCTGAAGGGCTCAAGGGGCTGAAGGGGGCTGATACCCCCCTCCTGGGGAAAATTTCTCCACACTGGTCCTAGGACTGACCCCTGTGGGACCCCGCTCGTCACAGGTGCCCACTGTGATAACCTCATCCCGTACCATGACTCGTTGTTGCCTCCCTGTCAGGTATTCTCTGATCCATTTCAGAGCCCTTCCTGTTAAATACACGTAATCCTCTAGTTGCTGCAAATAGTCTCTTGTGAGGAACTGTGTCGAAGGCCTTCTTGCAGTCCAAGAAAATGCAATCAACCCATCCCTCTCTCTCGAGTCGCAGGATTTGCCTTCCATAAATCCGTGCTGGTTATCGTTTATAATCATTTTCCGTTCCAGGCGCTCCACAACTCTCCTCCTGATAATCTTTTCCATGACTTTGCATACTATACACGTCAGTGACACTGGGCTGTAATTTAGTGCTTCTTTTCTGTCTCTTTTAAAAATAGGAACACATTTGCGGGCTTCCATACCTCAGGTAGTTGCCCAGTTTCAAGGGATTTTGTTAAATTGTGGTTAATTGCATATACAGTATATCTGCTCCCTCCCTGAGGACCCACGGGGAGATGTTGTCCGGTCCCATTGCCTTTGAAGTTGTGGGGTGGTGTGTGTGTGTGTGTGTGTGTGTGTGTGTGTGGTGTGTGTGGGTGTGTTGTGTGCGTGTGTGTACTCACCTATTTGTACTCACCTTTTGTGGGTTGCAGGGGTCGAGTCATAGCTCCCCGGCCCCGCCTCTTCACTGAAATTTCTACTAGTCCTCTCTCTCCCTGCTCCATGAGCTTTATCGTACCTCGCCCTTAAAACTATGTATGGTTTTCCCCCCTCCACTACTTCACTTTCTAGGCCCATTCCACGGCTTGACTACTCAATGACTGAAGAAATACTTCCTAACATCCCTTTGATTCATCTGATCTCAACTTCCAATTGTGACCTCTTGTGTCCTGTGTCCCATCTCTGAACATCCAGTCTTTGTCAGCACACTCGTCTATTTCCGTGCAGTATTTATAGTGTCGTTATCATGTCTCCCCTGACCCTCACTGTCCACCAGTGTCGTCAGGCGGATTTCCCTTCAAACCTTTCTCGTAGGACAATCCCCGTAGCTTCTGGGACTAGTCACAGGTTGCAAACCTTTTGCATTTTTCTCTAATTCCTTGACGGCTTGACTAGGTGTGGATTCAAACTGGTGCTGCATTACTCCAGTATGGGCCTGAACGTATATGGATACAAGTCCTTGAACGAATCCTTACTGAGGTTCGGAAACGCTATCCGTAGGTTTGCCAGGCGCCCGTATGCTGCAGCAGTTATCTGATTGATGTGTGTGTGTGTGTGGAGTGTTGTGTGGTGTACTAACACAAGCTTTTACAAGTGCATGACTGCATGTTTCCTGTGTGTTGTGTGATACCTCACCTATTTGCTCACCTAATTTGTGGTTGCAGGTCGAGTCACAGCTCCTGGCCCCGCCTCTTCGCTGATAGCTACTAGGTCCTCTCTCTCCCTGCCCCATGAGCTCTATCATAACCTCGCCTTAAAACTATGTATGGTTTCCCTCCCGCCTCCACTAAATTCACTTTCTAGGCTATCCACGGCCTGACTACTCTATGACTGAAAAATACATCCTAACATCCCTTTGATTCTCTAGTCTTCATCTTCTTCCAATTGTGACCTCTTGTGTCTGGTGTCCCATCCGGGAACATCCCGTCTTTGTCCACCTCGTCTATTCCGCGCAGTTATTTTTATATGTCGTTATCATGTCTCCCCTGACCCTCCCTGCCTCCAGTGTCGTCAGGCCGATTTCCCTCAACCTTTCTTCATAGGACAAATCCCCGTGCTCTGGGACTAGTCTGTTGCAAACCTTTGCACTTTCTCTAATTTCTTGACCGTGCTTGACTAGGTGTGGATTCCATACTGGGTGCTGCATACTCCAGTATGGGCCTGACGTAGATGTGTACAGAGTCTTAACGAATCCTTACTGAGGTATCGGAACGCTATCCGGAGGTTTGCCAGGCGCCCGTATGCTGCAGCATATTCTGATTGGATGTGCGCCTCAGGAGATATGCTCGGTGTTATACTCACCCCCAGATTCTTTTTTTCCTGAGTGAGGTTTGCAGTCTTTGGCCATCTAAACTAATGTGTCTGCGGTCTTCTTGCCCTTCCCCAATCTTCAATGACTTGCAATGTGGCAGGGTTAAATACAAGGAGCCAGTTGCTGGACCAGGCTTGTAGCCTGTCCAGGTCTCTTGTATCCTGCCTGATCACTCGTACCGATTCGATTCTTCTCATTAACTTCACATGTCTGCAAACACGGACATCTTTCTGATCTACCCTTCCGTTATGTCGTTTCACGTATACCAAGAACAGCACAGGTCCTAGGACTGACCCCCTGTGGAACCCCGCTTGTCACAGGCGCCCACTCTGACAACTCGTCCCCGTACCATGACTCGTTGTTGCTCCCTGTCAGATATCTCTGATTCCTTTGAGTGCCTTCCTGTATGAGTGCCCTGTCCTCTAGCTTTTGCAGTAACCTCTTGTGAGAACTGTGTCGAAAAGCCTTCTTGCAGTCCAAAAATACTCATTTGATCCACCCCTCTCTCTCCTTGTCCTTACTTCTGTCCCTCGTCATAAAACTCTAGTTAGGTTTGTGACACAGGAATTTCCTTCCCTGAAACAGTGCTGTTTGTCAATTATACACTGTTTTTCTTTCCAGGTGCCCAACACTCTCCTCCTGAGATCTTCCTTCTCCAAACCTGCATACTATACACGTTAGTGATACAGGTCTATAAGCTTAGTGCCTCATGTTCTGTCCTCCCTTTTTAAAAATTGGGACTACATTTGCCATTTTTCCATACCTCAGGGAGTTGTGCCCAGTTTCATAATGATGTTTTAAGATCATTGTTAAGGCTCCAACAATATCTCTGCTCCCTCTTTAAGGACCCATGGAGAGATGTTGTCTGGTCCCACAGCCTTTGAGGTGTCAAGTTCGCATAGCACTTCCTTCACCACCTCCTTGTTATATGTACCTCAGCCATCACTTGCGGTGTGCCCGCCCCCCTGTTTGATTTCTTGGAGTCCCTACTGGTTTTCCACTGTAAATACTCTTTAAATCTATGTGGTTAGCTCCTGACATACCTCTCGGTCGTTTCTGTGAATTCCCCATCACCCTTCCTCATCCTGATTACCTGGTCCTTGACTGTTGTTTACCTCCTGATGTGCTGTACAACAGCTTTCGGTCAGTCTTTAGTTTGATGCGATGTCAATTTCATATTGTCTCTGAGCCAGCCTCCCTTCTTATCTGTGCATATTCGTTTCCTGGCTCTTGGCTGATTTCTTTATTTTTCCTAGTCTCTGTCTTCTTGTCCTTTTCCATTCTCTATACACCTAGTTTTGTCTCCCTACACCTTTGGTGAACCAAGGACTCGTTCTGTTTTCCTTCCCATTAATTCTGTTCCCGATGGGAAGCAAACACTCTCCTCTGCCTCCCTTGATTTTGTTGTTGCACATAGTCCCATCATTTCTTGTACTGGTTTTCCTGTCAGTTTCCCTCTCCCACTGAATGTCTTGAAAGGAAGTTCCTCATGCCTGAGTATTCCCCCTTTTGTAGTTTGGTTTTTCACCCAGCCTATTCCTGCTACTCTCTCCACCTTGTAGCTCAACTAATGTAGTCTAAGCACAGAACCAACATGATCAAAGCTCCCAGGCCTTTCATACATGATATCCTCGATGTGTCCGAACTACTCATGTGAATAACGAGGTCCAACCTTGCTGGTTCACCTCTCCTCTCTCACTGGTATGTCTCTAACATGTTGATGCATGAGGTTCTCCAGTACACATTTTTCCACCTGACACTCTAGTGGCTCCTCCATGTTTCGGGACCCCCATGGCTCCAGGTTTTCCCAGTCAATCTCCTTGTGATTGAAATCAACTAATAAATACCAGTAGTATACCAGTAAATCTAAAACTTGCCAATAGTAATCTAACACTCATCAATTCAACTTATAAAATGCAGAAAGTAACTGGGTATTACAAAAACACCACAATTGGGTTTTACATTGTTGGTGTCAGTAACATAAAAGTCCGGGATACATATATACACCATTATAATAAATTAATCTTTAATATTATATAGAAACAACTATGTAGTAGGTTGGTAGACATCAATCCGCCCAGGGAGGTACTACGTCCTGCCAAGTAGTGTAAAAACAGAAGCCTGTAATAGTTTTACATGATGGTAGGATTGCTGGTGTCCATTTTTTTGTCTCATAAACATGCAAGGCTTCAGGTACATCTTGCTACTTCACTTACACCTTAGGTCACAACACACATACATGTACAAAGCATATAGATACAACACACACCCTCTGGGATTTTCTTTTCCTTCTATTTTCTTACTAGTTCTTGTTTTTGTTATTTCCTCTTATCTCATGGGAAGTTGGGACAGAATTCTTCTCCGTGAGCCATGCGTGTTGTAAGAGGCGGACTAAAATGCCGGGTAGCAAGGGGCTAGTAACTCATCTCCTGTATAAATTACTAAATTTAAAAGAGAAACTTTTGTTTTTTCATTTTGGGCCACCCTGCCTTGGGAATACGGCCGGTTGTTGAAAAAAAAAAAAAGCTATCTTTGTCTAGAGGTATTGAAGTAAACATCTGATAATATATACATGTTACAATAATAAATTATATTTTAGCATCTTACTAAAAAAAAAGAAATAAATAATTAATGACCCTACCCAGGTGTCCAACTTAGACACTACTGTGTCACTATAATATCTATGCTAAAATAATAATTAATAAATAACATTTGTGCAATAATAAATAATAAACTCCGGTCTCACGACACCCTAATGACGCTCCGTGTCCACGACACTATCGCGATTGTGACGCTCCCTGTGCCTCACAACACGACACTTAATCCGTGTAATGACGCCCATCTCAACCGTGTCCCTTGACCCCTTTTCACTGTGTCACCAGACACTCCAGCTCTCCCGTGTCACACGAACACCTTATCTTTCTCAGTGTTACACTACGGTTCCAATCGCATAATCTCAGTGTTACACTCCTCATACTTCCTTAAGTGTCACACTATGGTCCCACGCCCATTCAGTGTCCACACTCCAACCTTTCTTCATGTAGTGTCCACTAAAAATCAGCCCTCAGATGACTCGGCCTACAGTTGACCAGCGTAGCGTAGTCCGCAGACATCACCTATCCTGTAAATACTCTCTAAGGCCATATAAAGTACACCGTAAATGGTCTGGTGAAGTACTGTCCTACCGCCTACACAAGACCAGTTACAAATTACTGGTGTCAGAACACCATGCGCGAGTATCACTGAGGTGCGGCCGTCAAATAACTGAGGTCATCAGTCTCAGTGAGCAAGCTGTAACGCTTCTTTTAAAACAGTAAAAGCCAGTAGAAAACTCTCACGTCAGTAGATGTATACCATTTTTTTTTATATTTTTATTTAAAACATCATAAATACAAGGCTGCTTAAAAATTTAAATAGCATCACCATACATATTCTAAGAGTACACCAAATTCACGACACATAAATAACCAGAAAAAATTCTTGTAACTAATACGAAATAGATATAACGACAAACACACACCATTAAAACGCATACGTACGTTTTCATGAAACACACTCAAACAAATATAACAACAAATATAACACTGGTGGCAACCCCACTAAACCCATTATAAGCTAAATGCACATCATGATACACAACTGTTACATAAAGATTAAATCAATAGTTTATGTAATTTGCATACAAAATATACAATTGTTTATAGAAATTCCAACTTAACACAAATTTTCAGTGATTTTACTCTAACACAAATTCATTAACATAATAAATATTATATAAATTGACGATCCATATTAATCGTCATCAATTTCCATCCATTCTATATGTGACAATCTTGATACCTATAACTACATTTGAATCACAAACATAAAATCACACCATTACGAAATATTTATAAGATAAATTTGGACGACTCAGGGTAATGTACACATGTATATCCCTTAAAACTTTGAGTGACTCACAGACTAGATTGAACAGTAACAGGGAGGGATAAACATGCATATATATATAATATCAGGTTTGTAAATCCAAATATCTGGATCTATAAAACACAACAAAAACAAAATACTAAGAAAACTGGACTCAAGAAAAAACGAAGTCATTACACTAAAGGAAAGCTTCAAAAAGCGTAACAAAACTGTAAAGGCAACCACTGTCATTTTGTACAACAAAAGGTAAAGTAAGTACCCTAACTCCAAATCTACAAACTCACATCCATAACAACTAGAATACATCCATGCCCAATCTCATATTCACGCAACTCACACCTCCCCCCAAGAGACGAGCCAGCTATTGCCCACGAGACCCTACACGGAAACTTTACCTCGGCATGCCCGTTATATTTAGTCACAAATTCAACAAGCTTTCAATAGTTTAGCCTTTTATAACCATCCGAAAACCCTTATCCCACCTCATCCCCATACAATTCCCCCTATTCCTACACATTTACGACAAAACGTTATTGCAAAGGAAACGCATTCTCCACTCACTTAGCCCCTTTTCCCCCCATTACCCCTGAAATATAATTAATCCACGATAATATAATCTAAAGCTCGTCTAACTTGCTGGTCTAACCACCGATATCGAGACTTAATGCGAGCAGGACCTGCACCCGCCTCTCCCCCCAACCCTCTGTACCACCCTACATAACCAACCCCTGACTTCTTCTAAACCTCACAAAAAATAGACAACATGAAAAGAGCCGTGTCTTCTTTCTCCGCCACAAAACCCACATCCGCCACTTCCACGACTCTTTTTGGATTGTAGCATTTTGCCCCGACGGGCAATAACCATGTGAAAAACGAACATGAGACTTCCACACCCTAGGCCGTAATTCAGCTTACAAAATCTGAGCCAAATATTTTCCCGAGTACATGGGTAACAAACCTTCTACTGGATCTGCGCACATACCCCCTCGTAACACTACTGAAACCCTAAGTAATGTTTTTCCGTTCCCTTACCAATCAACAAAGCCCGTACTACAATCTCACATTCCTCCAATTCCATTTCCCCCATACCCACTTTTTTCAACCTCATATATATCCTGTTTCCAAATTTCCCGCCATCCACACCCCACATGCCAAACCTCCCACTTTAGAAAACACATTTTAACCTTGCCTAACGCTTTTAAGTCCAACAATCCCAAACCTCCTCGACGGACAGGTTACGAAACAACACTCACATTTTAACCAATCACACCCGGATCCTCACATAAAGGTAAATACTCCGTCTCATATTCCATTGATCACTGTCCCTGTAAATCGGGAATACAGCCCAACGTGGGCCACACCTACTATACAATAACGGACTTAACAACGATCACAATGTTGGGCCAGAGTGAGATGTTGGGGCCCCTCAAAACAACCCAGACGAACAATGACCTTTTCCAACGTCCTTACAGAATTATCCTCCCCGCCCACATCCAATCGTCTCTAATAAATAATACCACAAACTTAATGACATTGCAGTCGTGTTAAGCACGTTTTACAGCTCACTATTCCTCCCCCTTTCCAGGTACCCAACCCCATGATCATTGACTTTTTCACTATTTTACCTTCATACCCGTGGCTCGTTCAAACACACCGCACATCTTCCAAACATTTTCAATAGAAATCCTTCCACACACCAAAACAGCCGTATCATCCATCCACATAACCTATTAATGCCAGCCAGACATCTCCCTTCCCCTACCTCCCCTCCACCCCCTGGGAATTGACTGTGCTCTCAACCATCCGTAAAAGGGATCCTGAAAACATGCAAATAAGATTCTGTGACTAGGGCACCCTTGTCGTAAAACCTCTATCCATCTTAAAGTCCGTCCCCATACACCAGTTTATTGTACTCCCATCTTTGCTCCCTTATACAGCGTGTTTACTCCACCAACCGATTCTTCACCATAACCCTGTCCTCCTAAGTAAACTCTGCAATGCACCTCTTTCCACTCTACATAGGCAGCCGCCAGTCTAAGGCCAGTAAAGCAGCCCCTCCCCTCCCTACCCCCCCCCCCTTTGACTCCCCCACCAAACTTCTTAAAATCCCGGACCTTCTAAACATTGACCTGCCCGGCAACCCAAACTGCGATGGTGGAAACAACCCTCCCCACCACACATTTCCAACCCTATTAACCCAAAATTTAGCGAAAAACTATATCTGCACGAGCAGCGATATTGCCCTATCTTCCCAAGGTCTGGCTGCCCTTTGCCTTTCGGGACCACACCACAATTGCTTGTATCTGGTTTATTCCCTACCGTACGCTTCTCCTCAACAATTTAATAATCCTTGACCATGAACTTCCCAATCAACGCCAATGCTGTAAATAAAATTCCACCGTAAACCTTCAATACCCGGGGCTTTAACCATTCTCATTCCGTGTAAAGCAAATTTCAGTTTCCTCCTCATGTAATATCCCCACCCAAACCTTCTATCACTATGACCCAAATTGCACGTGGCATATGTCGCACCCTATTTAAATTCCCACTTGCATCCACACACTACTAGTCCAAATTTTTTTATACCACATATCCACATATGCACTCATAAGCTTTTCGTGTTCATATCTCTTAACCTGCTGCTATGGATTCCCATCGTCTCATGTACCTCCAAGCTCGGGATTCCATCAGCACCTGCTTTTTGCTTTTGCTGCTGCAACACACACGCATCGGCTTGTCTCCCACAAAACTTCTTCTATCCTGCTTGCACCCGCACCGCATGAAACCGCTCTTATGCAACGTTCGCAAGCTCTCTTTTATGTCTACAATCTCGTCCAATGGGGTAAAACACCACCAACCTTTCCCCTGCCCTTAACAACCTCTTAATCGATCCTCTAAATAATTCACTAGTCCATATTTAGAGTGTTTTTATACGTTTACCCTCCCTACACGTAAAAGGATTTTTATCCTTTCTTTTGCTACCGAGTCCCACCAGTAACAATGTCACCTACCTCATGACTTCCCCTTGACAGCTCTTTTCCACAGCATAGAAAAACCCTCAAAAACCTGTTGTCTCCCGACTTAACACACTAATATTTAATTTCCAGTAAGGCCGATAAATTCCGCCATCCCCTCCCCTCCCTACCTCCACTACTACTGCCCCATGATCTGACACGACGTCTCTACCATATTAAAAGACTTTGCAACTACTCCTTGAGAAATATTACACTTCGTCCAGCCTTGCAGCATATCCTCTTCTGATAAAAGTAGTCAGTTTCCCACACCCCTCCCCCAAACACATCACGTTAAACTAACATCCCCAACAAATCTCTGAGAGGTGTAGACATATGCCCCGCCCCCCTCCTTTGGTTCGAGACGCACCACCCTGATGAAACAGGTTTCCAGTCACCCCGCGCCCCCCACTATCGCCACTTCCGAAAGTGCACGCAAAAAAAATAAACAAGTCCTCACACACAAAATCCTTTCGTAACTTCGTGCTTTTTCTCTGCAGGGGCTACACACTTACTAAAGATACAACGTATTTTTTTTTTTTTTTTTTTTCTTTCTCCCATCCAAGTTCCATCCACTCTCACACCCTCCCCCCCTCCCCCACCCCCCCTCAATCACTGGCAATACAAACGGCTCATCTCTTTTATTAAAAGACCCACACCACCTTTCAAATGGATAGTTGGCAGGGTCAGTACTTTATAACCTGCAACCTCCAACACTTCCCCCTCTTTGAAATGTGTTCTTGAAGGAACATAACACAACTTATGTTTGCTAAGAAAATTGTTTAACCAATCTCTCTTTAGTTAGTACATAACCGTTAACATTAGCAGCCATACACCTAAGGCCTGTTATATTTTCCACCCTTGCCTCTTCTCCTCTCGTTTTTCGCCACTTGAATTGGTATTTCTATGGGTTTTCTTTACAGTACCTTCCATTCGCCTCCCTTCTTGCGTTTGGCGTCCCACATGACCCCCCCCTCTCCATCCCTTTTCCTCTCCCAATCCTCTCAGTTTTCTTCCCAGTCCCTTGTGCTGGCGTCAGTACGTCATCTGAATCTGACGTAGCTGCTCGTTTCCTTGTAACATTCTTATCCTCCATGTCCAAGGTCTGAGGAAGCCTCACGGGTACCTCAACATCCACTTTACAGTGAGGTATGAAGTCCCCCGATGTCTCAGTCTCGTCGTCATTCCGCTGAGTCCATATTGTTTACAATCTGGACTCAAAGTCTCCAGCTACGTCATTCGTAGATGGAGCTCCACCACAGGTGGTGACAAGGTCTTTAAAACTTCTCCACTTCCTTCCCTATATTTAACACGCATTTCGGTACCAATCCACAGATGTTTTTGGCAACGACTCAGGTGCAGGGAGCTGAGGGGGGGACTCACTCTCATTTCGAAAAGCCTTTTTCCACATCTCACTCCACAAACGACCACGCCCTTCCTCTGATGATCGATGCTCACCTTCACCATGTGTGACCGGGGCTACCTCTTCTTGCACAGGTTTGGTCACACGTCTGTTCTTTTTCGTATGCCGCCGCTATGTGGTCATACTCTCCACAAATGCGACACATTCGCTGTGTCCTAAAATCTTGAAGATACACGTATGATGGTATGGGTTGCTGCAACGTCATTTTAAGGCTGAAAGTACCTTCCGGCATACCTTTGTAGGCACCCATCAAACCATTACCCTGCTGGGCAGAATGCACGGTCCCAGATTTCTCAAAGACGTTCTGATGTCAGCTTTGTTCGCCCCCAAAGGGGACATTCCGCAACTTTATCCAGGTAATAATATCGAGACACGTCCACCAGTTCCTCACACGCACAGCCCGGTGTAACTCAAAATACACATCTTGAAAGCCCGTAACCACCGATTCATAAACTGTCGCAGCAAGCAGTTTCACAAATATTCTATCACTCCATCAACGCTACCCCCTACAATTCCCATCTTTAATGCCATTGTCTCCCTGATTATCTTGGGTAAAGTATTTGAGCTGAACTAGGGGTAATTGCACCCGAAGGCCCCGTTCAATACCAATAGTATTAATGCGTCTGCGATGACAAACCGCCATCTTAACACCAGTAATTTTCCAGCGGTGTCAACAGAGACACAACAACACATCCTCGTACCACTGCTGTCAGATTACTGAGGAGCGTCAGGCAAAGGGGTCTACACGGCCCAAGAGCGATGCAGACAATGATGTATACCATTTGGTGCTCTGGTAAATACTGCTGCTAAAGCCAGCTCAGCAGTCCCCACATTGGGTTTGATGACGTACCCTTGGTACTGCCGGCCGACAGGTTAACCATTTAACAGCTAGTTTGGCAGGGGGCCGTCACACTGGGTTGTAAAATTTAGCTTGTCTCAGCTTCAGCAAGTGTCTGACGTTATGCCTCGCTAGACTGCTTTACTCCTCACACTCTCGTCAACCCTATCTTCACCTTATCTATGCTATTTCTACTCTAATTCTGGTAATAGCTTGCAGGAGTGAGTGACCAGTATCTAACAGTGATGCAGAGACCAGAATCTGACAACTTGGAATAAATAGGTGAGCAATACTTGCACTGGCGCAGAGTGATGACAAGTTCCCAATGTAAAGACATTTGTCATTGACAAGGCCTTCTTTTCACTATTTTGAAATCCTTACCCGTGTGTTTATGCCTATATGCCATCATTTCTGGGGTTTTCCTAAGTAATTTTAATATGTTTATTATGCCCCCATACCCTTGGGGGCGGATCAAAAATTACAGAGGTACATAATTGGCCAGGGCTGGGCCTAAAAGTTTTGATAGCTGAGAAAGTTCAGGGTAATGAATTCCAATTTAAAAAAGGTAATAAACCACAATTTTACAAAGGTAATGAACCCCGGGTGGGTCTAGTCCAATCAACAATTCAAAGGTATTTACAGATTACAGAGGTACACAATGGGTCCAGGGACGGGTCCAAAGTTTCCTCAAGTGATTTCACTTTTCGCTTTGTAAATACACTTCACATTCGAGGGTTAAAACTTTATATTTTTTAAAAAGGAAAACCAACGTTTTGACGTCACTGCTTCAGCAGGTTTTCCCCCCCCCCCCCCCCTCCTTCCCTTGTTATATATTTTTTTTTTTCCTTTCTCCTTTTGCTTATTAATTTTTTTCACTCTCACGTATATGCCCACATTTCAATGAAACCCAATCTCTCGAAATTCTTGAACCCCCTTTCCACACTTGCTTTGTCATTGTACATTTGAACTGTTGGCAACAGGGCCTCTAGGCCCAAACCGGTTGGCCTTTGAAATTTTAAATGAATTCAGGCTTCCTTAGACTTTTTTTTAACTAATAACTTTGGTTATCATCTAGGGTTTTTCACTGAGTTATCATACCACTATTTTTGCGCATTTACTGCACGCCTTAAAAACCAAAGGTTCTCGGGCCCTGTGCCCCCACGTCTGCGTGACTGCATGTGAAATCACCTAGTTTAGGTTGCAGGGGTCGAGTCCAAGCTCCAAATTGTGTTGTGTTTTGTGTGTGTGTGGTGTGGTGTGTTTTTGGGGTGTGTGTGTGTATGTGTGTGTGGTGTGTGTGTGTGTGTGTGTGTGTGTGTTTTTTGTGGTGTTTGTGTGTTGCGTTCCCAATTGTGGTTCAGGGGGCGAACTCAGCTCCTGGCACAGCCTTTTCACTAGTGCTACTAGTCCTCTCTTCCCCGCTCCATAAACTTTTTCATACCTCATCTTAAAGCTTTATGGGGTTCCTTTTCCCCCCTACCCCCTTGCTGGCTTTCCACTTCCTGACTACTTATGACTGAAGTGTGTGGTGGTGTGGTGTTTGGGGGTGTGGGTGTGTGTGTGTACTACCTAATTGGGTTGCGGGGTCGAGCCATCCTGGCCCCGCACGTGTGTGTACCGTAGTGAGTCACACACGGCGGGGCCAGGGCTGAGTCTCGACCCCTGCAACCACAATTAGGTGAGTAACACACACACACCAACACCACACACACACAACCACACACACCACACACACCTCACACACACTTGTGTGTGTGTGTGTTTTTAGTTCCAATTTTTTCCCAGGCACATGTCGTTGACACTGGCCCGTTGTATATGTTGTGCATTGTGTGTGTGTGTATGTGTGATGTGTGTGTGTGTGTGTGTGCGTGTTGGTTGCGTGTGTGTGTTGGTGTGGTGTGTGTGTGTGGTGTGTGTGTGCGTGTGTTGTGTGTGTGGGGTGTGGGGGGGTGTGTTGTGTGTGTGTGTGTGTGTGGGGGGGTTTTGTGTTGGTGTGGGTTTTGTGTGTGTTTGCTGTGTGTTTTTTTGTGCATGTGTGTGTGTGTGTGGTGTGTGTGTGTGTGTGTGTGTGTGTGTTGTGTTGGTTTGTGTGGTGTGTGTGGACCACTAATTGTGGTTGCATGGGTCGATACTCAGCTCCTGGCCCCGCCCTTCATGATCGCTACTAGGTTTTCCCCTTGTCTCTGCTTCCCGAACTTTGTCATACCTCTTCTTAAAACTATGTATGGTTCCTGCCTCCTCTACGTCACTTGCTAGGCTATTCCACTTCCTGACGACTCTATGACTGAAAAAATACTTCTTAACATCCCTGTGACTCGTCTGAGTCTTCAGCTTCCAATTGTGACACCTTGTTTCTGTGTCCCCTCTCTGGAACATCCTGTCTCTGTCCACCTTGTCTATTCCCCGCAGTATCTTGTATGTCGTTATCATATCTCCCCTGACCCTTCTGTCCTCCAGTGTCGTCAGTCCGATTTCCCTCAACCTTTCATCGTACGACATTCCCCTAAGCTCTGGAACTAGCCTTGTTGCAAACCTTTGTTCTTTCTCTAACTTCTTGACGTGTTTGACCAGGTGTGGGTTCCAGACTGGTGCTGCATACTCCAGTATGGGCCTAACGTACACAGTGTACAGTGTCTTGAACGATTCCTTACTAAGGTATCTGAACGCTATTCTCAGGTTTGCCAGGCGCCCGTAAGCTGCAGCAGTTATCTGGTTGATCTGTGCCTCCGGTGACTTGCTCGGTATTATGGTCACCCCAAGATCTTTCCCCCAGAGTAAGGTCTGTAGTCTTTGTCCACCTAGCCTATACTCTGTCTGCGGTCTTCTTTGCCCTTCCCCAAAGTTCATGACTTTGCATTTGGCAGGGTTGAATTCGAGAAGCCAGTTTCTGGACCACGTGTCCAGCCTGTCCAGGTCTCTTTGCAGTCCTGCCTCATCCTCATCCGATTTAATTCTTCTCATCAGCTTCACATCATCTGCGAATAGGGACACTGCAGAGTCTATCCCTTCCATCATGTCATTCACATATATCAAAAATAGCACTGGTTCTAGAACTGACCCTTGTGGGACCTCGCTCGTCACAGGTGCCCACTGTGATACCTCTTCTCGTACCATGACTTGTTGTTGCCTTCCTGTCAGGTATTCCCTGATCCATTGCAGTGCCCTTCCTGTTATATGCACCTGATCCTCAAGCTTCTGCACTAATCTCTTGTAAGGAACTGTGTCAAAGGCCTTCCTGCAGTCCAGGAAAATGCAATCGACCCACCCCTCTCTCTCGTGTCTTACTTCTGTTACCTTGTCATAAAACTCCAGAGGGTTTTGGGGGCATGATTTGCCTTCCATGATTCCATGCTGGTTTTCATTTATAATCTTGTTCCGTTCCAGGTGTTCCACCACTCTCCTCCTGATAATCTTCTCCATGACTTTGCATGGAATGTGTGTGTGTGTGTGTGTGTGTGTGTGTGTGTGTGTGTGTGTGTGTGTGTGTGTGTGTGTGTGTGTGTGTGTGTGTGTGTGTGTGTGTGTGTGTGTGTGTTTGTGTGTGTATGTGTGTGTGTGTATGTGTGTGTGTGTGTATGTGTGTGTGTGTGTGTGTGTGTGTGTGTGTGAGTGTGTGTGTGTGTGTGTGTGTGTATAGGTGTGCGCATGTGTTTGTGTGTGTATGCGTGGGGCGGAGGGAGGGAGGAGGGGATGGGGAGACAGTGGCGTAGGGTAAAGAGATTGGGAGGCGGAGAGTGGGGGAATAAGAGGAGAGACAGAGAGAGAAAAGAGAGAGGAGAGAGAGAGAGAGAGGAGAGAGAGAGAGAGAGGAGAGAGAGAGAGAGAGAGAGAGAGAGAGAGAGAGAGAGAGAGTGAGGAAGAGAGACAGTGGTGAAGGGGGAGAGAGAAAGGGAGAGGGAGAGAGCGGGAGAGGGAAGGAGAGGGAGGAAAACGGGGGACTGTATCTGTGTGTGTGTAATTATTAGTTTTCATTGTCCTCATCACTCTTGGGCCGTGCGGACAGGCTGCGCAGTGGCTCCTGATACAACTGGTTTACTGCGCAGTTTTCCTGTTTTGTGCATACAACATGGCGGACCGCATTGGACGCCGGGTGAGCACTGTTTGTGTGGAATTGGTGCGTGGCATGCTTACAGGAACAACAATGCAGGTGTTACTACCTGCCATCATCATCAGTGAGGTGTATGGAATACCGACCGAAGAATTATATGGAGTAGCAGTAAATGGTGTGTCGAGAATTTTCATCAAGTTTAAAGACGCAGGATTCTACACAAGCATAGTCAACAAATATCAAGAAAAGAGGCGGCAGTGAACACTGGGGTGAAGTCTTTTAATGAGGGTTCCAGCAGTACGGGGGTGAAAGTACAAACGTCCCTTTTTGAGGCGACAGAGCATGATGTGAGGCGGTTTTTTTAGCTGTAGGGAAAAAATCCACCAGCTGAGATGGGGTGTGGAAAAAATGGACCTTATGGGGGCTCCTGAAGGATCTTGCGCAAAAAATGATGTTGGGCAGAAATTCCATCATACGTACTTAGGGAAAGGGTCTTCCGGCGCGGCTATGGTACTATCGGGGCAGCGGAAGACTTGCAGTTATGGGGTTCGTTTGAACATATGGCAGCTCAATGCTATAAAAAGCGGGAGGGAAGAACAGGACCAGTGATTTACATAAAGGGGGAATGCTATGGGGGCTTTGGAGGAAGGATAAGGCCAAACAAAAATCCTTCCAATGGAGTGAAGAAGTGGATAGGGCTGGGGCGGCTATGGAGGAATGGTAACACAACATTTGAAAAGGGACAGACGACATCGGCGTCTGATGAGGAGGGTACGGGCCAACGGATGGTTTGCTGGAGGAAGTCAAGTTCCTTTTTGCATGACGTTGAGGAGGGACAGAGGATAAGGGTGAAACCCTGGTGCAGGCGACAGTGAAGCAAGATCAGAGGTTAGGAATCCGGTGACTAATTTTAAAATTGCAAAACGTTGTGGCAGAGCCCATAGGGCAGAAAAAATGGTGACGAGGTGTGTGGGGGGGGGGATTCTCGAAGAAGAATGCGGAACGTTGGATAGACATTTTCTTACTCCGGGGACAAAGAACAGGAAAAAATTTTGGGAGAAAGGATGATGTCTAAGTGGAAAGGGGGGAGGGGTAATAAAGGGGTTTTAATGGTTCTGGGGATAACAAAAGGGTGGGGGGGGGGGTGGTAAGCAAGTCCAAGAAAGACCAAAAAGCAGGACGGTTAGGGGGGTTTGGGGCCATGAAAAAAGGGGTAAACCACCATTTTTAAAATAATTCACGGTAGTAATGTAAATGAAAATGGTTTGGGGGAATGAATGAAACGAGATGGAGGAAAGGGTTTTTTTGAGGATATAATGTGGATGTATGTTTTTATACAAGAAATAATTATAAGATAGGCTGTCTTTGGTTTTAAAAGGTTTAAATTGCATGTAAGGGGGTTTTTAGGTTAAAAGGGGGAGTGCGTGGCTGGAAGGAAAACCCCTTAAAAGTATTATAAAGTGGGAAGAAGGGGGGGCGGGGTAGTGAGGGGGGATGGTGAGTGGGGGCATCCGAGTATGTTTAAGGGGGGTTTTAATGCCAGCGGAAAATTAAAATCAAAGTAAAAGGGGATTTTGTGAAGGTTTTGGTGTATTTTTTAAGGGGCTTACCTTTCACTGTAAGGGGGGGGGGGACTGGAACTGTGTTTTAAGGGGGGGGGGGACGTGGAAAAGGGGGGGGGGTTTGTTTAAAGGTCGTTACAAAAATTTTTTACAGACAGGGGTGAGGGTTGGGGGGGGAGGGGGGCATGGGGTGGATTTTACTTTTGTTAGGAGAGTTTATTCACGAGGTTAGATGGGATTTATATAACGGGGGCGTTATGTGGGGGGGGTAAAAAACAGGGGATGTGGGTTTTGGGATCTAGGGGGGGCATTTTGGAAGATGGATTGGAGGGAGTTGAAAAGGGTAATTCAATTTTTCTGGAAGTTAAATGCGGGGTTTGGGTGAGGAGTGAGGTGGAAAAGCAGAGTTTAGAGAGGGTGGAACTTTTGGGAGGGCAGGGGAGGGGGGAAAAAGGGAGTATTTTGGATTGGTGGGAAAAAGGCTAAACCGGTACCCGGGGGTTTTTATAAATAAAAGGAAGGGGGAGGCGAGGTGGAGGTAGGTTACAAAATTTATTTGGAACGCAGCTCAATGAGGTTATTGAGAGAGGGGGGAAGTTTTTTGAAAAAAATCGGCTAAGAAAGACTAAGGGAAAACATAATGAAAGATTTATGAATTAAGGAAAGGGCAGGTAGGGGATGCCGTGCTATGGGGAGATAAACCCTGGGGTTTGTGTTAAAAATTTTCGCATTAGACAACAGAGTCCACTAAATACTTTTAGGGGTTTAGGGATTTGGAAGGTTATACAAGGGGGAAAGTTTTTGACAACTGAGGGGAAAAGTAATTATGCGGACATTTTTTTAAAAGGAATGAGAAAAGGGAAAAGGGGGGATAGTTAAAAAAGAAAGGGGGGGTAAAGCCGGGGGGAAGGGTGAGAGGCGGGGGGGTTTGGATGGAAAATAAGTAGGGAAAAAGTGAAAGAGGCGGAAATTCTTTTTAAAGTAAGGGGAAAGCAGGGGAATTGATGGCTTTAAATGTTTTTTATAGAGTGCTTTGGGAAACCAAATGTTTTTGGTTCGGTTTTTTGAAAGGCTAAAGGGAAAGGGGAAATTGGAATGTCAAAAAGGACGGGGTGGTCTTTTGCTTGTAAAGAAAAAGGGGGGGGAGAACCTGAGCACATAGGGGGCCATATCTTTATGTGTACGGATTATAAATTTTGCGAAGTTCAGGGAACGGATGAAGGGGGTGATAGGGGTTTTTGGCACAAGGGTCAGTTGGGAATTTCCCGGGGGTCATAGTATGGGGGATGGACATAGTCGTTTTGGGGAAATTTGTGCGGGGTTGTAAGTTTTGGGGGAATTTTTGGGGCTTGGTTGGGAGAATGCTTATGACAGGTAAAGGGGAGTACAGGGTTTGACACTTTAAGGCTTATGGGTTTTGGGGGGGGGAATAGTAAAAGGGGGCAAAGACCTTGTATGCAAAAGCCCGATTCAGGTGAAAATTAATGGTAGGTTGGGTAGGTTTAAAAATGAAAAAAGGTTTGAGACAAGGGGGTCCTATGTTAAAATTTCTGTTTGCTTGTATGAACCCCCTGTTTTATTAAGGTTTGGAACAACAACTTTACAGGGGGAGGGGCGGGGTTCACAAGGTTTGGTTTGTGGAGCAAACAAACGGGCAGTGAGTCAAAGGGGTTTGCGAAAGGGGGAGAGAGTAATGATTTTTTTTGGAGGGGTTCAGGCATGCGGTCAAAAGCATATCGAAATTATTAGAGTTTGGGTTTTGTGGGGGGGGTAGAATGGGGGTGGAGTTTGGGGGGAATTGACTAAACACTAAAAATTTGTGGGATTATCTATATGGCAGATGAGGCAAGGGGTTTTAGACTGGGAAATTTGGGAAAATTGGGTTGGAGAGAAAGTTGACGGGATTGGGAACCTAAGAGCAAAGATGTTACTTTAATGCAAAGGGGAATAAAAATAAATTCATTGTTTATAGAAAAATGTGGAACGTGGCAGTGGTGATCCTTTACGGGGAAAAGGAGAAAAGGGAACGAGAAGGGTCTTCGTTCATATGGGGTTTGGACGAGCTGCTAAAATAAAGAGGTGGTTTGACGAATTGCGCAGGGGGGATAGGGGGTTTTTATGTAGGGCCGAGGGGTAAAGGCCAGTTGTTAAACAGAGGTACATAAGGGGGGGGGGGTAAAAGGGGTGAGGGTTGGGAGGGTGATGGGGAAAGTACACGATGGTGGGGAGGGAAAAGACTTAAAGGAATGGAAAATATGCTAAGGGTCAGTTATCTAGGGAGGTAAACAAGCCCAAAGGGGGGAAGGTTGGTAGGAAAGAGTAGGAAACCAGAAGTCATGCAAGGGTGGGGGTATACCCTTTTTATGATTTGGGGGATGATTTGGCATGATTTCCAGAAACTTGATTAAGCCCAGGCAAGGGGTTTGTTTATTGGTTTGTAATGGGAAATTTTAGCGTCAAGCGTTTGGTGTGATGGGTTTTGGGAAAGGGGCGAAATGAAAATTTGAAAGGGAATCGAAACACCCTTTTATGCCGTATATTTTTTTAGGGATTGGGGCAGGGGACGGGTGGGTGGCAGAGTTTCAAGTTAAAGGGTGGGGGGAATTAGAGCCCTGCTGCCAACTTTAGAGGTAAGGGGGGGGTTCTAGGCTAAAGGGCCTTCTGTACATTGTGACAGATTTCTTTTTTAATTCCCGGGGCTTGAAGGGAAAAAAGGGGAGGGGTTAGGGTAAGGCAAGCAGCAGGAATTTATCGCCATATATAAAATAAAAAACCCTTTATGGTAAAAGATGGGCAACTCGTTCCGGAGGCTATAAAATAAAAGGTAAAGGGGTTAGTAATTTGGCCACTTAAGTACTAAGGGACCTTTTCAAAGGGGTTTAAACCCTGGTTTGCCCCCTTTTATAATATTGTTAAAAAGTCAGAGGGTATATAATATGGGAAATGGTCTCTTTCAAGGACTTTTTCCATGGTAAGAGGGAAGTATATCAGGATAAGCAACTATTTTAAAGGGAAAATTTTTTTTAAATTTTTTATTATTAAAGGAAATACGAAAGTCATAAGCAGAGAGGCTGGTCATTGAAAACAATGGGAACGTCGCAATTTAAAGATTTTTAAAATTTTAATTTTAATTAAAAAGGGAGAAAAATTTATTGTACATAAATGTGTAATATTCAGGGCATCTGATTTGTAAGTGGGAAGGAAACCTTTAGGGTTTTTAGACATTTTTTTGAAAGGGATAAACCCTCCGCAGGAGGGCATATGTTAATGGGTTTTGGGATGGAGTTTACTTTGTATGATTTCAAATTTTTTAGTAGTTTTTGCTTTTTAAAAAAAATAAAACAAAAAAAATTTGTTGATAAATTTTCTAGGGAAGCATAAAAAAATAAAATTATACTTATGGTAATATGGGAAATTTTAATGGGGGTTTGCGAAAGATAGCTTCGGTATACTACTTCTAACACTCAATATATTTTTTGTCCTTTTTAACCCCCATCACAAAACCGTTTAAAGTGTTTAACATTTTTTAGTTACTATATCCTCCCTCACACAGGTTGGCCAAGAGGCTGCTTTTTCCCTAATGTTTCCTATTTTCTTCTCTGAATACAGTTTTTAAAACAGTAACAGAAGCACTACCCTAATTTAGATACTACCTTAAATTTATTATATAGTAAAAAGGGTTAAAAAAAAATTTAAACTCTACATTTGTACTCTCCCCGAGGCTGCAGTATCATAAGGGTGGGAAAGAAGGGGATCGAATAAACCCCTTAAGGGGCATGTCCCACCTCCCCCTCCCCGTGACCTTCAAAATGTGGACCTCGTAACCTTGGGTGTGGTTTAAGTAGGTAACAAAAGGCGAGTAACACGCAGAGGGAAACCAGTCGGGAATATGAGCTTCATAGAGCGTGAAGGCCAACGCTTTCCCGTTATTTAAAAAACTGCAAAGTTATCTTCGGTGGGCTGCTGGGTAAATTGCTGGTGGGTTTTCAAATGACACAAATTTCCCAGACAAAATAAGGTTTTACGGGTTTCATGACTAATTGCATTTACATAGCGCATAAATAAGTCAAAACTTAATTTTTTGAGCTTTTCGCCCCTTCAATATATATATTTTATATATATATAATTATATATTTTAAAATTTATTATATATTAAATATATATAATTATAATATATATATATATATGTCGTGCCCAATAGGCAGAACTTTCGATCTTGGCTTAATTAGCAAAAGCTATCTTGCCAATAGGACAAAGGAAAATTTGTGTATGCAATAATTTTGCCAAAATCATTCGAACCTAACGAAAAAAAAATATTTCACTGTGTTTGTTTTGTTTTAACATTAAAAGGGATAAAATACCCAGTTGTTAGGTAAGACACATATGCAAAAATTAGGGGATCTTTTTTTTGAAAGTTTCGCCTACACATAGGGTTCTTCAGTCGATACAGAAAAATTGAAGAAGCGAAGATACTTTAAGACGATGTAAACATCCATCACCCTTAAAGTTTTGAGTGGTCGTCCCTCATCAGGAGACATGTTCCATAGAATGAAAAAAAAATGGAATGAAGTGACAGGATGGACCTATTTATCGCCAACAGGGGAGACGTAGGTCACTAGGAGAGGGAAGAACTCAGATGTTGGGAGGTCAGGTCCCTCTCAAATCCACCGTTTCACTAGTAGAGGTTGTAAAAGTTGATTTTGGGCGTACCAAGAACCTTGTGTTGCAGTGTCTGACGGCTCCATCCGTACTTTATCCCATATTTTTTCTTCTAGGAAAAAATGCTCCCAGACTGAGGGGCTGCCACCCCAAAACTTTAAGGGGGATGGACTGATTACATCGCTTCAAGTATTTTTGCTTTATCAACTTTTTTGTACTCGATGAAAAAGCCTACGTGAGGCGAAACGTTTCAAAAAAAAATACCAACGTTGCATAGTGTCTTACCCAACAACCGCGGTTTTATCCATTTTTTAAAGTTCAACCTGTCAGACACTGCAACACAAGGTACTTGTACAGACCTACAATCAACTTTTACAACCTACATGAAACGCTGGATTTGAGAGGGGCCGACCTCCCAACATCTGAGTTCTTACCTCCCTATGACCTACGTCTCCCTGTTGGCGCATAAATAAGGGTCCCTCCGTCACTTCATCTCCATATTTTTTCATTTATGGAAAATGCTCCCCAGACTTTAGGGACTTACCACCCCAAAACTTTAAGGGTGATGGACTGATTACATCGTCTTTTTAAGTACTTCTCTTCACAACTTTTCTGACTCGACTGAAAAAGCCTACTGTGTAGGCGAAATTTTTAAAATAAAAATACCCAATGTTGCATATTGTCTTTCCCAACAACGTTTTGTTTAGTATTAAATAATTGTAAACAAATCTAAAATATATTTATTGGGTTAGGGTAAAATAAATTGTTTTTGTTTAAATAATGTTAGGGAAGTTTTCTAAATTCCTTTTTGGTGCAAAATTATTTTTTTTAAATTCAACTTAAAGAAAAAAAAATATTTTTAAACATAAGAGAAAATTTTAAAAGGCTTAATTTTAAAAGATTCTTAAATTTACCAGTTTTCATATCGGCCCACTAATATATATATATATTTTTAATTTTAAAAAAT
>NW_026506429.1:0-28196 GCF_026875155.1 Cherax quadricarinatus
GCTACCCCCATTATGACTACCCTCCGGACGAGTCCCTCAGTGACTGAGCACCCCCATGACAGCACCCTCCATTACTGAGCACCCTCCAGTGACTACACCCTCCATTGACGAGCTCCATCCTTCTGAGTTCCCCGTGACGACTACCCTACAGTTTACTGACACCCCATGACTGAGCTACCATCCGTTGACGAGCACCCCCTCCATTACTGAGCTACCCTTTAGTTGACTAGCACCCCCTTGACTACACCACTATTGACGGCTACCCCCAGTTTACACACCCCATTACGGGATGCCCTCCATATGACACCCTCCAGTACGGACTACCCCCAACTGCTACCATTCATGACTGAGATACCCCCAGTTGATGCACCCCAGTTACTGAGCACCCCCAGTTGACTGAGCACCCCCAACAGCACCACCATTGACTGAGTCCATCCATTGACGAGCACCACCATTACTGAGCACCGACAGTGATGACTACCACCTTTACTGATTACCACCATTGGCTGACTACCTCCAGTTGCTGGCTCCGCCATTGACTGGGATCCCCAGTTGACGACTAACACCAGTACGAGCTACCACCATTTACACTACCATCCAGTGACGAGCTACCCAGTTGACTAATACCATCCGGGGGACGAACACCACGTTGCTGCTACCATCCGTGATTGGGACCCCCGTTGACGGCTACCTCCTTGGTTAGCTACCTCCCGTGCGAGCAACCGCCTTGACTGGCTACACCCTGACTGAGCTACCACCAGTTGACTGACAAGCCATGAGTGCTACCATCAGTTACTGACACCGTCATGACGACTACCGCCATGATGACTACTCCAGTACTGATTACCTCCTGGCTCTACATCCAGTGCTGAGCACGTCAGTGACTATATCCTCCATTGACACTAAAACCTTACTGAGCACACCATTACTGATACCTCTTTCTGCTCCACCAGGACTAGCACCACCTTTCTGAACACACCGTTGAGAACTACCATCAGTTGATGTGTACCCTCCTTGACTGAGCTCATCCGATTTTGCTCCTCCATACTACACCGTCCATTGACGACTCCTCCCCTGCTGCTACACCTTGACGACTAAGTCCAGTTGAGTAGCTACCTCCAGTGACGACTCCGCCTGACGAGCACGTCCATTGAGACTCCCTCCAGTTACTGAGCCCCCTTGACTGACTACCCCAGTGACTGAGCTACCACCATTGCTGACTACCATCCGTTGACGACACTCCATTACGAGCACCACCAGGTGCACCTCCATTCTTTCACCAAAATTTACGAGCTCCACCATACGATTACCACCAGTTGACTGAGCTACCAAACCAGTTGACTGAGCACCGTCCAGTTGAGTGAGGTAAACCCCCCAGTTGACTGAGCACCATCCAGTGACTGAGCTACCCCCAATTGGGCGGGGGTACCATCCAGTTGACGAGCTAAACCCCCATTGACTGGGGGTACCCTCCAGTTGATTGAGGTACCATCCAGTTGACGCGCACCACCAGTTGACGGGGCACCACCAGGTATTGAGCGACCTTTCCCTTGACTGACTACCATCCAGTTGACTGAGCTACCATCCGTTTACTGAGCTACCATCCAGTTGACTGAGCACCACCAGGGTTTACTGATCTCCGTCCAGTTGACTAAGCAAACCCTCCAGTTGATTGTGCTAAACCCCCAGTTGACTAGCTACCATCCATTGACGAGCTACCATCCAGTACTGATTACCATCCAGTTGGCTGAGCTACCATCCAGTTGGCTGAGCTACCGTCCAGTTGACTGAGCTATCCTCCAGTTGACTGAGCTAACATCCAGTTGACTGAGCTACCATCCAGTTGACTGAGCTACCATCCAGTTGACTGAGCTACCCTCCAGTTGACTGAGCTACCATCCAGTTGACTGAACTACCATCCAGTTGACTGAACTACCATCCAGTTGATTGTGGTACCCTCCTGTTGACTGAGCTACCATCCAGTTGATTTAGCTACCATCCAGTTGACTGAGCTACCATCCAGTTGACTGAGCTACCATCCAGTTTACTGACCACCTCCATTACGAGCACCACCAGTTTACTGAGCTACCGTTCAGTTTACTGAGCTACCATCCAGTTGACTGAGCTACCATCCAGTTGACTGAGCTACCATCCAGTTGACTGAGCTACCATCCAGTTGACTGAGCTACCCTCCAGTTGATTGAGCTACCATCCAGTTGATTGAGCTACCATCCAGTCACAGGGGTGGTGGGACCAATCACAGGGGAGGTGGGACCAGTCACAGGCGTGGTGTGACCAGTCACAGGGGTGGTGGGACCAGTCACAGGGGTGGTGGGACCAGTCACAGGGGTGGTGGGACCAGTCACAGGGGTGGTGGGTCCAGTCACAGGGGTGGTGGGACTAGTCACATGGGTGGTGGGACCAGTCACAGGGGTGGTGGGACCAGTCACAGGGGTGGTGGGACCAGTCACAGGGATGGTGGGACTAGTCACAAGGGAGGTGGGACCAGTCACAGGGGTGGTGGACCAGTCACAGGGGTGGTGGGACCAGTCACAGGGGTGGTGGGTCCAGTCACAGGGGTGGTGGGTCCAGTCACAGGGGTGGTGGGACCAGTCACAGGGGTGGTGGTCCAGTCACAGGGGAGTTGTGACCAGTCACAGGGGTGGTGGAACAAGTCAGAGGAGTGGTGGGACCAGTCACAGGGATGGTGGGACCAGTCACAAGGGAGGTGGGACCAGTCACAGGGGTGGTGGGACGAGTCACAGGGGTGGTTGGACCAGTCAAAGGGGAAAGGGGGGAAACCCGTCACAGGGGGGGTGGGACCAGTCACAGGGTGGTGGGGGGTAGGCACAGGGGAGTGTGGGGCCAGTCCAGGGGGTGTGACAAGTCACAGGGGGGTGGGACCAGTCACAGGTGTGGTGGGACCATCACAGGGGTTGGGCCAGTCCAGGGATTGTGGGACCAGCCACAGGGGTGGGGTCCAGTCACAGTGTGGTGGACCAGTCACAGGGTGGTGGGTCCAGTTTACAGGGTGGTGGGTCCAGTCACAGGGGTGGTGGGACCAGCACAGGGTGGGGGGTCCCCGTCACAGGGGAGGTGTGCCAGTCACAGGGGGGTGGGACCAGTCAAGGGTGGTGGGACCAGTTACAGGGGTGGTGGGACCATCACGGGGGGGGACCAGTCCCCAGGGGAGGGGGACCAGTCACAGGCGTGGTGTGACCAGTCACAGGGGTGTGGGACCAGCACAGGGGTGGGACCAGTCACCCGGGTGGTGGGACCCTCACAGGGGTGGTGGGTCCATCACAGGGGGTGGGGACAGTCACATTGGGGGGGGGACCAGTCACAGGGGTGGTGGGACCAGTCACAGGGTGGTGGGACCCGCACAGGGATGGTGGGGGCATCCAAGGGAGGTGGGACCATCACAGGGGGGGTGGGCCCTCACAGGGTGGTGGGACCAGTCACAGGGTGGTGGGTCCAGCACAGGGGGGGTGGGCCAGTCACAGGGTGGTGGGACCAGTCCGGGGGGGTGGTCCCCTCACAGGGGGGTTTGGCCAGTCACAGGGGGGGGGAACAAGTCAGAGGGGGGGGAACCGTCACAGGGGTGGGGGGCCCCTCACAAGGGAGGGGGGACCCGTCACAGGGGGGGTGGGGGCCACCAGGGGGGGTTGGGCCATCAAAGGAAGGGGGGGACCAGTCCGGGGGGGGGACCAGCACAGGGGGGTGGGGCTAGGCACAGGGGAGGGGGGACCAGCACAGGGGGGGGTGACAAGTCACGGGGGGGGGACCAGTCCAGGGGGTGGGACCAGTCACAGGGGTTTTGGGGCCAGCACAGGATTGTGGGACCAGCCACGGGGGGGTGGGCCTCACAGGGGGGGGGACCCTCACAGGGGGGGGTGGGCCCTCACAGGGGGGGGGGTCCCCGTCACGGGGTGGGGACCATCAAAAGGGGGGGTGGGTCCCTCACAGGGGGGGTTGACCAGTCCAGGGGGGTGGGACCGTCAAGGGGGGGTGGGGGCCAGTTACGGGGGGGTGGGGGCCATCCAGGGGTGGGCCAGGACAGGGGTTTGGGGCCCTCCAGGGGGGGGGGACCATCACAGGGGGGTTTTTCCATCACAGGGGGGGTGGGGCCCCTACAGGGGTTTTTGGGGCCAGTCACAAGGGTGGTGGGGCCAGTCACGGGTGGTGTTTACCAGCACAGGGGGGGGGCCAGCACGGGTGGGGGAAAGTCACAGGGGGGTGGGACCTCACAAAGGGTGGGGACCAGTCACAGGGGGGACCACCACAGGGGGGGGTGGGAAACCTCACAGGGTGGTGGGACTCACAGGGGTGGGGGGGTTTACAAAAAACGCGATTCTAAAAGCTTAGAGATCTCCGGAAACTAAAACGACTGCCCTTCAGCACCAGCCTGTTTTCTGGGGTTTTTTTAACAAGTAGTCAGTTTCCCTTGCCAATTTTCCATTAAATTTAGTTTAAACAAAAGTGCTTTAGGTTAAACGGTGGGGTACTAACTAAGAAATTTAAAAAATTTTTTAAATATATTAACATTAAGGTCTAGAGGTATATTACAAATAAAATTAATCACAGCAACCAAATAAAATCAATCTCTCGAGTTCAATATTTTTGGGCGAAAGCACATATCACATTTTAATTTTTAAAGTACCGTCTGTACATTAACATTAATAAAAAATTACAAATATGTACAAGTAAGTTTTTATCATTAAGGCTCAAAAGTAGTTCACATGTCCACGACTTTGACAAACTAAACAAGTGACGACAAAGCCTCACATAAACTAACTTCTTTACCCCGGCAACCAGAACAAACTGCGAACAAGAAAAGAATGCTAAGCCCAATACCATATAACAAACAACGCGACACAATCGGATAAAGGGGATAAATAACCACTAAGTAGGGACCATCACAAACCTCCACAAAATTTCCCAAAAAATCCCTACTACTGAATCTAAGTTCAGCAAAAAAACCCGACGTACAAACACAAACCCATACAAATTAGGGCAAACTACCCGGGACCGAATGCTCAAGTTCTATGTACACACCAAACCCAGTACAACCGAAAAAACACAAGCTATACAATGTTCTGTAACAATTCTACAGGCTAACAAGAATAAGAGACAGACAATCTTTCCAACCACCAAGAAGGGGCTGAGCAACTCAATACTCCGGTGTGAGGACACCCCCCCTCGATCAGGGATAGCCCCGTGGGCAGCACAGCTCAGAACCGGCAAAAAACAGCGACAACATAATTACAGGTTTACAATCAAGACTTTAACTGAGCACATAATAGTCACCTAACAACAAAGTCAAATAAAAAATAACAGCAAAAAATAATATAAAGTCATGCATTTTCGATTTTTGCTATTTAAACGCAAATATAAGCAATATAAAATTTTATAAAAATAATATACATTATATATATACAAATAATCATTGAAAACCCTTCAGGGTTGCACCCCCCCCAAAACAACAGAGGGTCGCACAGGATTGCATTAAGGCTTTCACATTATTACGATTTCCAAAACAATACAAATTTTTTAAAAAAATTTTTTCCCAAAATCCTTTGCCAAGCACCCCACAATTCCACGTCCTCACTAGGATATGCCCCTAGTACTAGGGCAGTACAAAAGATTGTATCCTCATACTCGTGGGGTTTTGCTTTCGTAGTGAGTGTTTTTTCGGTGCAAGTTCGGTACTAGCCCTCTAGGATTTTCCAGTGAAAAAATCATGTACTCCCCCCGCCCTTCCAGGGAAAACGTTTGGAACCCAACGCCCCAAAAATTTAGGTGTTTTATCTCCGTTATGCGCGCCGGAAAGTTTCTGACATTTTCTAGGGCGGGAAATTTTACCCCTTGAAAGGGGCTGTTTGGGCACAATATTCCACCTAATAGAACAAGGGACCTGAAGAGTGTCATCAGGGGTTGGGGCCCCCTAGTTTTTAAGGTTCTATTACCATCCGGGCATTTTTTGCAGATGCGATTGATACAATTTTTTGGTCCTTGAAGTGAGATCCTCGGACATGACACTCCCAAGCTTTGACGTTGGTGTTTCGCTCTATTTTGTTGCCAGAATTTGTTTGTAACTCTGATGAAGATTTAATTTCCTCATGTTTACCATATCTGAGTAATTGAAAATTTCCACTATCGTTGAACTTCATATTGTTTTTCTGCAGCCCACTGAAAGATTTGGTTGCTGTCTGCCTGAGCTTTGCAGTGTCCAGCAATGGAAGACACTGTCATGCAGATTCGGGGGTCATCTGCAAAGGAAGACACGTGCTGTGGCTGACATCCTTTCTAATATGTCGGATGATAATATTAGGAACAAGATGGGAGCGAGTACAGTGCCTGTGGAACAGAGCTATTTCACCGTACTGCCTCGACTTTACTCTGTTGACGATACTCTCTGTGTTCTGTAGTGAGAAATATAATCCATCGACAGCTTTTCCTGTTTATACTTTTAGCACGCATTTTGTGCCTATTACGCCATGGTCACTCCTTGTCGAAGGCTTTCGCAAAGTCTGTATATATTACATCTGCATTCTTTTTGTCTTCTATGCATTTAGGACCTTGTCCGAGTGGCCAATAGTTGAGACAGACAGGAGCGTCCCTGTCCCTAAAACCCTGTGCCCTGGGGTTGTGTAACTGAATGTGCTTCTAGATGGTGGTGATCTCGCTTCTTTAGGACCCTTTCAAGAATTTTTGTGATATGGATGTAGTTGCTATGGTCTGGTATTCATTTGCGTAGCTTTTACCTGCCCCCTTTGTGGAGTGGGGCTATTCTGTTTGTTTTTAGTAACTGTGGACGACCCCGGTCCATGCTCCCTCCGCCATAGGAGAAAAGGCTCGTGATAGGGCTTCTTGCAGTTCTAGAAGAACACAAGAGTTCCATGAGTCTGGCCCTGGGCAGATGCAATGGGCATGTCATTTATCGCCTGTCGAAGTCATTGGCGTCAGATAACACCGACAGGCTTGTGTTAATCAAATTTTGTGGCTCTCTCATAAAAAATTCATTTTGATCTTCGACTCTCAGTCTGTTAGCGCTTGCCTAAAAACTGAGTCATATTGGACTTGATAGCTCACATCATTTCCTGCTGTCATCTGTGTAGACTCAACTCTTGTTTAAGTAGGGCCCAATACTGACGTGTGTTCTCGATTTTTGAAAATTTGGCATAGGAGAAGAAATACTTTGGGTTTCTTTCGATTTCATTTAATGGCTTTTAGTCTTTCCCGCGATTCCTGACTCCTAAAGGATTCTTTTTAGCTTAATTTCCGATGCTTGCTATTTACTCTGACCAGTGTCTCCCTACGCATTCAGCTATATTGACCTCTTTTATCCGCTCTGTTAATCTTTTTTCTCGTCGGCCAGTAAAGGGAGCGCCTGGTCTCTTCTGTTTTACATCTACTTCCTCCTTTTTTTCTTAGAGGAATAAGCCTTGTGCATACATCGAGTGCCACCGAGTTAATCTATCTAGCATAAGAAGGGGTCCTGTGTTGCTTAGTATATCTTCACCAGCTTATATCGGTTAGGACTTGGTTTACTTGGTCCCACTTTATGTTTTTGTTATTGAAGTTGAATTTGGTGAATGCTCCCACCCTCGTGACTAAACACATATGTCCGGTCTGGGTCCGCGCATACATGACTGATCCTCATTAAGTTTTGATCTAGAAGAATTGTTTTTGATATGTTGATATTTACTTACAGATCATCATTGTTAGTGAAGATGAGGTCATGTATTCCTCCAGTCTATAGCTCTATTAATTGCTGGTTTAAATTGAATTTTGTGCATAGATTTAAAAGCTCGCGTGAGTGTGAAGTTTTCATCAGAGCTGCCTCCTGGTGTTATTACTGCAACAGATATTATTAGCATATTCCTCCATTTTAGGTGCCTTAAGTGAAATCCCCCAGGAGCCAAGAATGTTGGTTGCAGGAGCTGGAAGTTTTTCCAGAACAGTGGTCAATTTTTAACAGCTGATCCTGGAATTGCTGATGTTGCATCCGAGGCTTGTGACTATCACAATGATTCTAGTTTTGGATCTCTGACTTTACTGCTAAAACTTCCACTACATCATTTGAGGCATTTAGCAATTCTGTGCAACAAGTGGACTCTGCAATGTACAGTCCAACCCCCCCCTTTTGCTGTTCACTCTGTCACATCTGTAGAGGTTGTAACCTGGAATCCATATTTCGTTGTCCAAGTGATCCTTTAATGTGGGTCTCAGTGGAAAGCCGCGAACATTGCCGTTGCTCTGCAAGCAGTCCACGATGAAGAGGTATTTTGTTGTTGTTGCTGGGCTTTAGAACCCTGTAATATTTAGCAAGAAGAATGTTTATCGACTGTGGTATTGTTGGTACTGGGGGGGGATTTTTTTTCCGCATAGTATCTGTACTGTTGGTTTGAGGAGGCCATCGACTGTGGGGTTCCACACCAGGAATGCCTTGGATTTTGTGAACATTTCTGCCATTTTCCTGCCATTTTTTATTTCCTTCCTGGCACTAAATACCTTCTTCCCTCTGAGGTGGCTGTGCTACCAGGTTTCCACCCATGGCCTGATTTTTTGTATCTTTTTGTCCCCTTTAAGATGGGTATGCCTGGCAATATAAGTATAGCACAGCTTTCCTGTACTGAAGAGGTACACCGTTTCAGGGTTAAAAAGCTTACAGGAAGGGAGTTTGCATTTCCTGTTTTCAATATGTCATGGCATTTCCTAGGGAGGTCATAGTTTTGCACGTCCATCTACTTTTTCCAAATTTCCCTCCAGCAGATACCGATGCAATAGTATGTGCACTAGGCTTTGTTCGTTTGCCCTTGGGTTTCTGTGCTGTATTTTCCCAGTTGGTGCTTGTTTGCCTGTCTTACTTCTATCCTCCCTCGCACCAACAATGGATCTCCCACCAGTTGTTTTTGAAATATATGCCTCACAATTGCTAGTGAGTCCTCTGTTTGCTAATTCCTGCGGTATTTCTAGTTTCAATATTGGTTTTAAATCTTATCTTACTACAACTTGTTTCCCTACTTATGGCTCCTGTCCCCTATGATGTCATTAATATGTATTCCTGCCTGCGTATAATTCCTCGACTTACCTGGACAAATTCTCCCGCTTCACCATTACAGTCCTCCCAGGACAGCATCTCCACTTCCCCATTACTGGTCTCCCAGGACAGCATCTCCACTTCACCATTTCTGTCCCTCCCAGACAGCACCACCTCCATCTTCACCATTACTGTCTCCAGACAGCACCTCCAGCTTCCCCATTACAGACTCCCCAGGACAGCACTATCACCCGCCATTACTGACTACCAGGACATCATCTCCACCTTACAGTTTCTGACTACTGGCCAGTATCAAGGGCAGTACCATCAGCCCGGACTTTTTAATTACCCATCTGTTGTAGAAATCTTCCAGGTTTTCTATGAAAGCAGCTTGATGTGACCTCTTTTGAATACCCTTGTATTTTAAGTCCACAGATTTATCCTCATTTGGGCATACCCAAAAACACTTCCCTGTTTAATACTGCTTGTACTAGATTCTTGGATATCTGCACAAGGGGCGTGACACCAATATTCCACAACGACAATTATATGCATGTGAAGCCCTTTGTTATTTGACTGACCCACAGACTACACACAGCATCATAATGATTTGAATTGTTGATTTACTGCAATTCTACTAGCATCCTCGTTGAATATTCTATTAATAACCTGCTAGCGTGCACAACGAAACCGTTTGAAACCAGTCCAGGGTTCGGACCATTCAAGGGTTCGACCATCAATGTTTCAGACCAGTCAAGGTTCGACCAGTCTATCTGATCGGATCATGGTCACTTATTTAACCCCTACTGGTCGGTGATTTGAGCTAACACATGAAGATCACTGAAATTATCTACCGAGTAATATGTGAATTGATTGATACAAATGTATAACTAGCGTGTTGAAGATCCGGTGACTTGCTGGCACGTCCTACAATGACGAACGGTCGAGCCTTGATTATCAATCGCTTTATCTAGCTTCTCATTTTTTTTTTTTTTTCTCTCCACCACAATAAATCTATATTATCACTATAGTTGACTGGTTGCAAAATTTTTGAGGAAGGGCGCTTTTTCTGTAGTAAATTGCTTCTCTTTGTGTATAATGCGACCCTGGTACTACAGTATATGAAATTCACAGTAAACGTACTGTGAAAACATAAATAAAAAATTAGACATGACATGAGTATATTATAGGTTAATATGGGCAGGAAGGGATTAAGTACTTTACTGAAATTGACATAGCAATTAAGAAAAGGTAATTTGGGCATAAATTACGTAATTTAATGTAATTGATATTTATTTAATGACGAGACATAGCGTCAGCCATTACATATAAATGACCACTTAAGTATGTTTTATAACTGAAAGATAAGTGGGATTCTGAGGGCCACCACAAATCCTAGCATATATACTCTTCATAGTTATTTATATAAGTGATGATTGTGGTCATAAAAAACGATAATTTTAAATGGGAAGTGCCAACTACACGTCAAAATGTTCCATATGACACCTCAAGAGCTAGAGATTCTTTCTCATAGAGCATAATTTTTCTGGTGTCGTTTAAGCTTATATGAATAGAAAGCATAAAGGATGAGAATTCAGTGGTATGAATGACTGTTGAGACAGCACCGCACCGCCTGCATAGCCACTCGCAGATTCTTATATGAAAAAGAAAGGTAAAATGACATTAGGACTCTTCAACACAGGAGCGAGGATATCAATCGCTTCAACCTGATTGAACTGAGACTGAACAATCTCTAGTCCAGATGAACTAACTTTGCTACTAGAGCTCATAGTGAGAGGTGCAGTGGAGGTGTGCGCTGGCTTGCCTGTCACTGACACACGGGCAACGGTCGCACAAGAACAGCATACTGTTTCTTCACTTTGGCCTAGTAAAAATGTTTATTGCCAGTTTACCGAGTGTCTTCTTGACACCAAAAAGCCTCCTATGGGACCTTGTGAGCAAAATCAATGGGCTTGTTCACGAATGTAACTGGTAAATCACAACGAAAAGCTTGAACAGTGGTGGAAACACTACAGCTTTTTGGGGACAACTAACATGTATTTTTCCTCCAATCAGAACAAAGTGGGGGGGATGGTATTATAGTACCCGTTATAAATCAGTAACAATTATCGAGATCCTTTGCTTCACTCTCATATAACTGCTATACTCTCAGTCTTCTCCAGTGACTGATCCAAACAAACTATCCTTGAATAAATCATCATGAGTAATAAAATTTAACGTCAGTTGTGTCTGACTAACTGATGACTGGGGGGAGTAGTGTAATGACCCTGGGGCGCAGAGCGCCAACCAACATATTCAACCCCAAATCATTGTCATCCACTAACTCAACAGGAGACAAGGATGGTTGTTGAATCTTTGGACATAGCTCTATAATTGCGCTGAGAGGAAAAAAAATAGTTTTATCTTCTACAAGCTTAATTGCATAATTAATCATCAGTGTTATTATCAATCACAATGGTTCTTTACATATACCAGCATGAAGGATATCGTTCCCTATCACAAGTCCACTGACCTGATGGGAAGATACACACTGGATATACCTACTGAAATATAACCATGTAAAATAGCTGTTTCAATATAAACTTTGTGCAGAGGCACTTTTATAACAGCCCCTCCATAGGGCTTCTAACAATACATTCTATCTTGCAATAGGTATCGTCAGTTATGGGCAGTACAACTTCTCTTAATAACGTGAGATAACTGCCAGTGTCTCTTGTAAGAAATTATCTCAGTTAATTGTGATTCGTCCAAATCCTATTCGACCTCTTGAAATAAGGACTCATAGCCCTGAACGAATTCTTTTGTCAGATACACTTTCTGAACGCTAGTCAACTGTCCTGAGTAACATTATCTAATAACAGTAGGATCAGGGTATTAACTAGGATTTTGTGCCTTTGTTGGCACCTCGAAGAAGGATAACGACTATGAGTGGGGGCGCCCGCCGCACGACTGCTTCTCGTATCTCTTCTTTAACTTATATCAATTACTCTCTAGCATGTCCTTTTCCCTGTTACCAATAGTACATTTAACTTTCTTACTCTCGATACAGATTTCTGTCTAGAGCACAGAGACCAGATTCAGGATTGTGAGTTTTCCTGGTAAAGGTTACGAGAAGTTACAGTAGCAGGTACTCAGGCCGGCAATTAGCAGCTGAGATTTAGGTTGCCAACTTCTAGACATTTTTTAGTTTACCTTGTTTGTCGTGTTCTTTTTTTTAGTACGTACAATTTGTGATAAATCTTCGAAATTGTCTACTAATGCTGTGTTTCCAGAATATCTGAGGTATATGATCAATCAGATAGACTTAATTCAGAGCAGGCATACAGTTGTTAAACTCTTCAGTAGTAACAACTGACCAGACTGTCGTAGTAGTTACACTAGAGGCAGACCTACAACCCACCACTCAAATGCAACTTTTTTCTCACGAGCAAACCTACACAGTTTGATCTTGTCGTCGTTTGTAACGTACGAAATTGCTCTTTGATAACTTACAGGTAACAATTATACGTCCACTAGAATAGTTTGTTTGACTAGCGTCATAACTAATGTACATTGTAAATGCAAAAGCTGCAGTACAGTTTTGAGCTCTCCCGTCAAAGCAGTATGCAACAATGTTGCCACAGTGCTTACATGCCGTTCATAGCACAGGCCTGGTTCTCAAACACATCAAAATAATGTGTCTAATCACTTTCAAAAAACTTAGGAACCATGGATGCAGCTTTCCATGCACATTAAATGTGTCCTGTGATCTATCAGTCCAGTTGTCTAACAGACGAACATTTCACTTTGGAAATCTTTCTTCTGTTTCAATTTCCTCTGTGCCCTATGAGGCAGGTCGTGTCAGCATAATGAGAACGTTTCCTAACCTCTCCAACTGCTCCTGAGAGATAGGACCAGTAGAATAATGTGAAGAGTAGGGAAATTAACATGTCAATCTGGACTGTCCTTAGGTCGGACACCCGTCCAGCCATCTCTAGAGTTTCTAGATCGATCTAGAATAAGTAGATACAGTTGTATCATTACACTGTATAGTATTAGGCTGTGGTCATACTACCAGCTATACTCTGTAACTATAGTGTCAGCGTAGGAAGGAGTGAGCGAGAACTGATCTGCACTAGCTCAGCCCACTAGCTCACTTCTGCCTTATTGCTCTTTCTTCAACATCAAATAGAGTCATACTTCCTAAAGTGACTCTAGTCTTTCTGAATCTGAATCATCATCACATCTCTTATGAGCAGGAAACAATATATTCTTTACTTAATGCTCTGACAGTATTTCTGCGGTTAATTCCTGTATAAACGTCACCAAACCGAGATACTTGCTACCTTTGCCAACACGTCTGAGTTTCTCATTACTTAACTCCAGCAAAAGTCAGAGTCATTCAATTAACTGTTTCACTTTGGCATCCATCCACAAAAATAATTGTACTACAAGAGAGTATTATGGGAAACGCGCGCTAATAATCCAATAGAATTTTTAGTTTAGTTGTCTTAGAGATAGAACTCATATACATTTCCATCTCCTTGGATCAAGAGACTCAAGTCAGGTAACATACTATCCACCTTGTATGTTGTACAAGACTAAACCTCAAACTTCAGAATTAGGAAAGTGACTCAAAGTGTTTGACAATAAGAACTAGTATGTCAAACTGGACAATTTCTCCAACCCCTTGGATCAAGCCTCCCGGAGAGTTTTCTCCAACACCTTGATCAAGAGCCTCCCGTGACAGGCCCCCCATTTGTTACAAAAAACTGCGATTCTAAAAGCTTAGAGATCTCCAGTTGAATACTAGAAAACTGGCCCTCTAGCATCCAGCCTGTTACTGGGTTTTCGTAACAAGTAGTCATATCCATGTCCAATTATCCATTAGAATCAGTAATTAATTCAATATTCTTTCAGGATTACAACTGGTAGGCAACTAACTAGAGAAATTAAAATTTAATAAATTTATTAATCATTAAGTTGTCTAGAGGTATATTATCAAATTAAATAAATCACAGCAATCCAAATAAAATCTATCTCTCGAGTTCAATATTATTGTCTGAAAGCACATATCAACATTTATAATTCGTAGGTACCGGTCTGGTACATTAACATTTAATAAGATATTACAAATATGTACAATAATTTTGGTGTATCATGAATGCTCTAAGTAGTTCACTATGTCTCAACGACTCGACTAGACTTAAACTAGTACTGACAAAGTCCTGTCCTCACATAAACTAACTTCTGACCGACTGGCAACCATAACATCTGCTTGACAATGACAAGAATGCTAAGCCCAATAGCCAAATAACAAGCAGACTGCGACACAATCAGATAAAGGAATAATAAAACGACACTAAGTAGGGACCATCACAGATCCTCCACAATAGATCCAAAACTCCATACTACTGAATCTAAGTATTTATTACCCCAGCATAAGGAAAGACCCTGACAGTGACAATACACAGAAACAGTAAAAATTAGGCCATAAGCTACAGCTCGGACCTGAGATGCGCAGAGTGTCCTATGGTGACACACAACCTCAGTACAACGTCGAAAATCACTTAAGTCATACAATTTCTGTGAACAGAGTTCAACAGAACTATCAAGAATTAATGAGACAGACAATCTGTCCAACCACCAAGAAGTCTAGAGCGACTCGAATACTTCAACTTCACGAGGGTTGATGACACCACCCTCGCCCCCCCCTCGATCAAGTATAGCCCCGTGGACAGCCTGCTCAGAAGCCGGCAGTATACGAGCGACAAGCGATAATTACAGTAGTTTGACAATCAAGACTTGAACTGAGCACATAATATGTACATCCTAACAACATAAGTCAAATAACAATATAACAGTCAAATAATAATATAAAGTCATACATTTATGATTTAGCTATTATCGCAAATATAAGCAATATAAAATTAAATGAAAAGGTAATATACATTATATATATACATAATGATCATTGAAACCCATTCAGGGGTTGCAACATGGGACCAGTCACAGGGGTGGTGGGATAAGTCACAGGGGTGGTGGTACCACTCACAGGGGTGGTGGAGCCAGTCACAGGGGTGGTGGGACCAGTCACAGGGGTGGTGGGATAAGTCACAGGGGTGGTGGGACCAGTCACATGGGTGGTGGGACCAGTCACAGGGGTGGTGGTACCACTCACAGGGGTGGTGAGCCAGTCACACAGTGGGTGGTTGACCCCAGTCACAGGGTGTGGGATAAGTCTCAGGTGGTGGGACCAGTCACATGGGTGGTGGGATCCAGTCACAAGGGGTGGTGGTACCAATCACAGGTGTGGGTTGGAACCAGTCACAACAGGGGTGGTGGACCAGTCACATGGGTGGTTGTCCAGTCACAGGGGAGTGTACCAGTCACAGGGGTGGTGGGTCCATCACAGGGTGGTGGGACCAGTCAACAGATGGTGGGACTTCAGTCACAAGGTAGTTGGGACCAGTCAACAGGGTGTGGGACCAGTCCCAGAAGTGGTGGGACCAGTCACAGGGGCGGTGGGGGACAGTCCACAGGGGTGGTGGGGTCCAGCACAGGAGGTGGGTCCAGTCACAGGTTTGTGGGACCAGCCACGTGTGGGGTGGGTCCATACACAGGGAGTTGTGACCCAGTCCACAGGGGTGTGGAACCAGTCACAGGAGTGGTGGGACCAGTCACAGGGAGGGTGGGACCAGCACAAGGGAGGTGGAACCATCCACAGGGGTGGTGTGGGAAACCAGTCACAGGGGTGGTGATACCAATCACAGGGGTGGTGGGACCAGTCACAGGGGTGGTGAGACCAGTCACAGGGGTGGTGGGACCAGTCACAGGGGGGTGGGGCTAGCACAGGGAAGTGGACCAGTCACAGGTGTGGTGTGACCAGTCACGGGGTTGGGGGATCATGTGGGAGTTCAAAAAGTGGATTGGGGGTAAAGTAATAAACTCACGTAGGCTGGTAACGTAAATTAAAAGATTTGGGGAGCCCCCTTACAGCCGAAACCCTTTGCTCAATCTCCTAACACTGGACGGGGCCGCCAAAGTACCCATATGTGGGGGGGGCTTTGAATTTAGGCTAGGTCACCCACAATAGGGTTTTCCAGCCCATTTGACTCGGGCAGGGGACGGTTGGCAGTGAGGGCCCAAACCACCGGTCCCAAGGGTTTAAACTGGAAAACTGGTTACTATTTACTGAGAGCTGGGCGTTCCCTAACGTTGTCGCCCCAAATACAACAAAATTAAAAAATAGGATGGCAGGTGTACAGCCGGGGCCCTGATTCTTTTTACTATGTAAAAGGGTAAACAAAAAATTTTTAAAAAATTTTTTATAACTTAAACATAAGTAGAAAAATTGGAATGGAAGCTTACATAACTGAAACTGTAAATGCAAAAAGGTAAAATTTAGCACAATTTTTAAAAAACTAAACGTTGAGGATTACACAATTGAAGTAAAAAAAAAAAAAAAAAATTTGACGATCGATCTGAAATTCATGTGATCTACGGAATTTTTGAGGGAGGAATTTATACAAAGAAAAGAGGGGTTTAACAAAGGCAGATTGGTTTCCCACTCAAATCTTAGACTGTTAACTCTCAGAATGGGGGGATAAGGGAAACATGAAAAAAAAAAAAAAAAATTTTGAATACTGATAATTTGTTACAAAAATTTTTCATCTATACAGGTTTTTTTTACTTTTAAACCCCCAAAATCTGCTAGGGTGAGTTTGAATATGCAGAATGGGGTTTATTTTTGGGAAAAGGATAAAACTCTGTTGCTTTGGGGCCAAATCATGCTGAAATTTGGGGAAAAATTAAATTTGGGGAAGTTACAAATATACTTGGGGGGATTTTTAAATTTTCCCGGGTCTTTGAAACGTAGGGGGATTTTTAGTTTTTCAGGTTGATCGTCGGGAATTGATATCAAGGAAGAGAGTAAGGATAAAAGGGGGGGATTGCCCGAGCTGCACTTTTAGTCTGGGGGGGGGAAAAAATCTTTATCATCCCCATCAAAATTTTCTTTAGGATCTAAAATGCGATTCTTTATATAAACCAAATATAATTCTCAAACCCTTTAAAATTATTCCAGGGATATTTTCCCAACTACTCGATAAGGAAAAACAAACTTTTTGGGATCAAGTTTTGGCATTGCAGACGTTTTTTTAAAAAGTTAATCAGCATAACTCCCCGTATTTTACTTTGTTTTTGGGGATGGCTTTGTTGGTTTTTGCGCTTTTGGGTTAAAATTCAGCTGTTGTTTTATGAAGTTTTTCACGGATTCTTCAAAAAACTTTGAGAAACCTGGGTTCGATTTGTATAAAAATCATCAGGGTTGTAATTTGGTTTGGGGGTTTTGGGAATTATAAAAAACCCCAAAAGGGCAAACGTTTATTACCCCGTACCCCAATTTGGGGTTAAGTGGGTCACCTATAGAAAAAAATTTGTAAGCAGAATTTTTAGCACACTGAAATCGGGGATAACTTCACCCAAAGGGTTTAAACTGTTGGGATTGATAGTGGTCGTTTTTTTTGGTTGGTTCCCGAAAACCCCATTGCTGGCGGGAAATGTTGTGGAAACAATGGTGGATTTTTGAGTTCTTTTTAAAGGTGCAAAAATTTTCAAAAAATTTCTCTTTTCCCAGAATTCACCCCCCATTATCTTTTTATAGGGACTTGGGGGTGGTATGCTGCAGATAATGGTTTTTTAAATGCTTTAGCTTGTTGGGCCCAAGTTTACCCGGAAATAGGAAAACTAAACTAACAATATCTGGGGGAAAGGGGTTTCTCCCAAAAAACCACAGATTTTTTTTTCCCTTGGGAAAGGGGAACCCTTGGGAAAATTTATTTTAAAAATCTGGGCGAAAACTCTTTTCCCCAGGGTTTTTGTTAGTAGTTGGATTACTTGGTTGGTTTTGGGGACCTTTTAGCATTACCTTTTGTTCCCTGCAGACACTCCCTTTTTTAACTTTACTCAGAAAATCGGGTTTGCCCATACGGGGAAAAGTATTTCAATCTGGCTTTTTTTTTTTATGAACGACCCCATCCCGGGTGTGAAACCCCTTTGGTACATGTGAATACCCTTTTAAGGGCTACTTTCCTAGTGATGTGGAATTACTAACGGGTTAAAATCTTCTGTAGGAGTACCCAAAACTGGGGGCATGTTCAAACCCAGTAATTCTTTTTTCCCATGACAAAGTCATAAAGGGTGCTGGTGGCTTCCCCAGTCAGAAAAAGATCTTTTTGGGCAGGAATCGAAAAACCAGCCCAACATGGGATCTGTTTTTTGAGCATTTTTTAAAATTCCTTCAGCATTTTAAATTTGGGGGGTTTCTGCAGTTACCTATACTAACATGTCGCGTTTAAAGGCCTCTGGGGACTAATTTGATTGCCAGGAAAATTGCTAAAAGGGTTTGGGTTTTGAACTTTTGGTAGGTCAAGGACCATTAGCAAACCCTTTCCCCGTGGTTTGGGTTTTTTTCTGGAAAAAGGGGGTTTTGTGGGGGGCATGGTCTTTTAAAGACATAAAAGGAAGCCCAATTTTAAAAAATGTTCCGGAAGTGTTTTAAAGACCTTTTTCCTATTGTTTAAAGCTTCTTGTTTCAGTTACTGTTTAATTACGTTCAGCCTTGGTAAAAAAAATCGGCTACCCAAATGAAATTTGCGTTTGTATTTTGCCATCGGTTTTTTTTTGAGCTAGTACGGGCCCCTTTCCCAAATTTTAAAATTTTTAGATCAGTTGAGTTAGAAGGGTTAAAAAAAATTCGGGGAAATTTTTCAAAATTTGGGAAAGCAGTTTTTAGCTTTTTTTTAGAGTTTAAAAATGCTCTTTTTGACGGAAGGCCCCAAAAAAAAAGGGAGCATCTTTCTTAAGCAACTCAGTTAGAGGAGCAGCTATGGAAAAAAAATTTGGCAATAAAAGATCTTTTAAAAACCTGCTAAGCCCCAAAGGATCTTGGGGGCATCCGCAGTTTTGGGAGTTGGAAAAATTTTGGGAATGCATTACTTTACTTTGGTCAGTCGAAACCCCTCTAGGAGTAAACTACGTGCCCGGGGGAAAATTTAAATTTCTAAATTCAAAAAAATTTTACTTTTTAGACGGGTTTGATTTTTTAAAATTGGTTTTCTTCAAGCTTCCCAAAGTACTACATTAAAGTTTTTTTTCAATTTTGTGTACCCAAACATTTTTTGACATGACGTTTACGTCATCTAAAGTACACCATAAGGCATTACCTATGAGACCTTTTTAAAGTTGTTAGTCTGACCCCCTTGAGAACGTGTTTGGGGGGGAAGACGAAACCCCCAAATTTGCCATATGGAGGAAAGGGGGTAAAAAACCTGTAGGAGTGGGAATGCAGTTAGCTTTTGGGTGTCCTCTTTAAAAGAGGGGACTTCCCCCAAATTTTGGTAAAAAATTTTCCGGGGTTTTTAAAAAAAAAGACTTTGTTATCCCCGAAAATTCCCGGTAAAAAAATCCCCCAGTACAGGGAGTGAAAGCAAATTCTGGAATGGTTTTTCCTTTTTTAACTTCCTAAAGCAATCACGGGGAAGCCAAGTACCATCCTTCTTGGGTTATGTATCAAGGGTGCTTTCCCGGGGGGAATTTTGCTGGGTTTGCAATAACTCCATCATCAAGCATTTGTATTGTTTCAATTCTTTCCCGACAGCAACTTGTAAAATGGGGCATTCGGTACGCGGTTGGAAATTAAAATGGTTAGTACCGGGTTTTCAAGGGGGAAATCCGATGGGAAAATTTGGTTCGTTATCCCATTTTTTCCACCTGGAAAAAAGGCCCAAGGGGTCTGTACGACTTTTTGTTCAACAGGGGTCAAAAAAATGTTTGGGGAAACTTATTGGGAATCAGGGGAGCAAAGGGTTTTTTCTCCTAAAACTAGGGGAAAAACAGTTTTGACCCAGGAAGTGGTTGAGGTCCCCCCGGCAGAAATAGCACCGACCCCCCGGGTTTCAGGGTGACAATCTTTCCTTTAAACCTGAACGGGTAAGGAAGGGAAAAAGGGGTTAAACAATTTTTGGTATTTGCTTGGGGCCCGAACACTGTGACCAGAAGTGTTGGCCAGGAGAAATTTGGACCCTTACTATCTCTTTACAACATGTAAGGGGGGGTTCAAAAAATGCCCCCTTTTATTTTGCGGGAAATCACTGTCAATAGGGACGTTACACCATCTGGAACACTAGGAACATTACGACACTCTAGTGAGAGCACTACCCGAAAACAGAGACGTCTTTGCAGACGGCATGTGACACCCAACAAGAGATGGCATTACTTTTTTTCAAGAAATTCGTTTTCTAAACCAAGGCATCCCCTGGGGAGAAAATATTTACTCCGAACTACCCAGTCATTGCAGGGTTTAGGTTGTGCACTAAAGGCCAATCTGAGGTCCCGGGCATTTTAGGCATCGGGACTATCCTGAAAAGTCTGAGGGTTGGTTGGGGGAAAACACTGATGGGAAAGTGCAGAATTCAGTGCCTGACTCTTGGGTACGTATGGAGAATGCATTGGGCTTTGAAGGACTTAATCCGAACATCTACTCTGCAGCGAAAAAAGTTTTTGATCCAAGTGGAACCCCGAATGGAAAAATCAAGTCGTAAATTTTGGGGCATGCCATCGATAAGGGGGTCGGGGACAATGCTTTAATTTTCCCGAAGGGAAAGCAAATCCCGTAGAAGGTCCCCAGGGAAAGAAATTTTTGGTCGAAAAACAAGGAAAAAGAAGCAGTGAAGTCTCTATTGGGAATAAAAAAGGGGTTTGGGGAAGGGTCCGCCCTGGGACAGCGGGGGTGAGAACCAGTTTCTCCACTAAGGGGGGGACAATGAGTCTTTTTCAAAGGGAAAAAGGACAGGGCCCCGAAATTTGCTTACCCTTTAAAAAAAAATAGACCTAATAATTTGATTTGCGCACCAGGTCCTATGAACAAAAAAACGGACGATTATAACCAGATCCCTTTGCACTATAGGGCCTATGGTTGCATTGGAAGTTTATGTCCCTTAAAAAAAAGGTTTGGTTGTCATCGGGAAAAAGACTTTTTTCCACTTCACCCCCAAAAAAAATCTTTTGCCCGGAGACATTTTAAAAGAAACTTCATCGCAGGATTTTTCATTTCGAGACTGCTTAAGGCTTTCAAAGGAATTTTTTGAAGGGGGATGGTGTAAAAAATTATCCCCTATGTCACCATGGGACGGGTTACTGGGGCGTCAAATTTTCCCCAAATTTGGAAAAACGAGCCGGGTTTCGGGTTTAAATTTTTTTGGAAAAACCACGAAAATCTGTTTCCCCTAGGGGTTTTTGGGTTTGGGGAAGGGCCCAAAGGAAAGACCTAGGGGTATTTGAAGGTTTTTAGGGGGCATTGAAATCAGATGTGTCATGTCCATGTATTTTTGATAAGTACAGTGGGGAAGTTTGGGGTTATCATCTTTCAGTACGGCCCTCTTAGGGTAACTATGGGAAAATTTAATTGCAATATGGCCACAAAAAACCACATTTTTATATAACAAGCCCGCCGGGACTTTTGGTTAAGAATGTCTATGAATATCGAGGTTTTTATAAGGACTCTGTACACGGGGTTTTGGTAAATCTCTGAGATGGGTGGACGACCACGATTTGCCCTTCTGTGGGGGAAAAAAAGAGGTGGGGAAAGCTGAGGCAAAATGTTTTACATTACTTTTGTACAGGGGGGAAAAAAAAACCCTGGGGGCACAAAGGAACGTCATGTTTTAAAGGCTGTAAGTGGTTCCATGTCACATTTGGGGGAGGTTTGGCCCTTCTTAAGCACACACGGAAGCAGGGGCTTAGTTTTTTTAATTGCCCCAAAAAAAGCTGCTTTTTTTTAGCAAAGGGGTTTGTGAATGGTTTACCCTCTTCAGGGAGAAAAAAGGGGTTTTGGACTGGACAGAATTGTTAAATGTGAAAAAAAGGTTTGTCTAATCTAACGGAAAAATGCACTAACGATTTTTAAAACTCTTGGGTTTTTTTTTTAGAAATTCACTAGTTCCCTAAAAAAAACGACTTTATGGTTCAGCTTTTTTTTGGGGGAAGGGAAAAAAAGAACGAATCAGTTCCCCCCCCAATTGTGACCACTTAGTAAGGATTCCAAAGTCTCGATTTTCAAGGAGATAAACTTTAACAGCAGCAGGGGACCGATGAAGAGCTTCTTTAGCAAGTCTGATAGACTTTCCTCTGAAGGAGGGCCTTTTAAAATAGGGCACCAGCCCCGGGGAAAAGAAATTTGGGCCCCCAAACCCCTGCTTCAAAAATATGTTTCATGGCCATTGAAAAATTTAAAGGTTTAAAACCCTCAAGGGAATCACGAGGGGATAAATATAGTATCTCGGTGTCTGGTCGGTTTTTGTCAGTCCCCCGAAGGAACTGTGGGATGGACAGGGGGGCAACAGTAGCCTGAGAGGTTTTGAGTATCGACATTCACTTTAAAAAATCACTTTACGGTTTGGGAGACATTAAAGGCAAAGTAGCACGAGGGAAAAAAATAAAGCAAAAAAAATTTAAAAAATAAAAAAAAAAATTTAAAAATTTTAAATTGAAAAAAAAAGAGATTTCAACAATTCTGCAGAAGTAATTAAAAAAAAAAAGTTAAAATACACTGAAAGGGAAAAGGGCAACTCAATGTGGGAAGGGGCTATTGGGCCCGATAAAAAATTTACATTGAAATATACAAAATAAAAATATTATGGAGAAATGGGGTTTTAAATGCAAAATGGGGCTGTCTTTACCCTTTCTAATAAAGAAAATTTAAATTTAAAAAAATTTTAAATCAAATGTAAAAGTAGAAAATTTAAATTTTCAAATTGTTAATGGGAAAAGGGTTTTAAATAATTTTTTAAGAATGCATTAAAAAAAATTAAAATATTTTAAATTTATTTTAAAAAAATCAATAAAAAAAAAATAATTTTACCCGCAGAAAAAGTTTCAAAAAAATAATTCACTGCCCGAACAAGTGCAAACCCCAAAAAATTCCTGCAGAAAAAAAGTGCAAAAAAAATAAGGTGTAGAAATAATCCTGCAGGGAATAAAAATGTCATTTGGGAAAACTAAAGGGTTTAAAAGATAGAATAAAAATATGAAAAAAGAAAAAAACCCGGGTTGGAAAAAACTTTTAAATCTTAATTGTAAATTTTGGGCAAAAAATTTTCTCCAAAAAGGTAAAGAAAACACTTTATGTTAAAAAAATAATTTAAATTAAACAAGAGTGAATTTGTTCAAAGAAATTTTAAAAATAAAAAAATAAAAAAAAACAAAGGAACAAAACGGGGGGGAGGTTTTTAACCACTTCAGGGGCGGGGGGAAACAACCCCAAAACCCCTATTTTTTTTTTTTTTTTTTTTTTTTTTAAATTATTCTTACAACAAAATTTGCTTTTTGGGTATTTACAAAAAATTTTCTGGGAAAAAAAAATTTGGGACAAAAAGTCTGCGAAAAAATTAGAGGAATGAAAAACACTGCTGGCATGAAAAAAAAAACACATAGAAATAAAGGATAATTTTTTTTTACTGGGGGGAATTTTCACCGCAGAAAAAACAATGAAAAATTTCTGGAGAATTTCAACGCTGAAAGAATACAATAAAAAAAAAAAAAATTTGGGAAAACCTTTTTTCACCCCAAGGGGTGACCGGGCTGGTACACTACCAAAAAATACTTACTACAGACAGAGAGTTTGCATAAAAAAAAAAAACACAGAATAAAAAAAAAAAATTAAGATAAGCGGAAAAATGAAAAAAATAATTTTCAAAAAAAAAACGAGTCAAAGAAAAAACGGGTTCCCACACTGAAAACACAAGGTTTTTGAGTACACAAGGAAAATTTACTAAAATGTTCACACACGCAAATTTTCTTTTTTAAAGCCAAAAAAAAAATGTTCCCCCTAAACAGAAAATTAAACATGGAAAATCTGTAGTAGTCGACGGTGTTTTGACTGGTGATGAGGGAAAAATTGGTTTCCCCGCACGGTTTAGAACGCCGGGCCCCTCAACTGTCGTCGGAAAAAATGCGCTTTCTCGGTGGGACTTAATTAAATTTGGCTTTATGTTTGGGGCTCACCCACATTCCCTTGACCAAAAATTTTGTGACCAAAAAAAGTTTTTTAGGAAACCCCGGGACTAAGGGGTTTTCAAAAAAACCCCAGGTAGTTTGGGGGGGTGGCTGGTTTGGGGGGTGGTTGGGGGTTTTTTGTGGAGGGAGAGTGTGGGGAATTGGGCCCCTCGCTGGCGCCGGGGCGCACCCACTCTACCCACGAAGGTGGGGTTGATAAGCCCCCTTTGCCCAGGAATGGTGGGGGAAAACCCCCTCTTAGGCATCCCAAAAGGGGCACAAAACGGTTTATAGGAAATACTTTAGAGGAACTTTTGGGTTACTTCCCTTTCTGCGTGGTTTACTTCTCCCCCTTAAACTGGGTTTAAAAAGCTGGGTTGGTTTTACTGGCTTTCCCCCCGAGGGAAGGCCCCGGGCTGGAAACGGTTTTAACGAGGCCCCCAAAAGAAAGGGAGGAGGGAGGTGGAAAGACAGGAAAAAGGGGTGGGTGTTTTGGCCTGATGGGGTTACTTCCACCCGTTTTGTTACTGACTGGCTTAAAATTTCCCCAAAATCGGGGTCAACCCCTCGGGAAGGGTTGAAACAATTAGCAAACGAACTAAAAAGGGGCCAAGGGAAAACTTTTAAACGGCCTGGGAAAAAGGGTTGCAGGTTGGAAGGGGTTTTGAGGGGAAAATAGGAGGGGGGGTGGGATGGTTCACCCTTTTACCCCCGCCCGGGTACTCACAAAAAGTTTCTAACGTTTTAAAACTTAAATCCACGCCCACCCCCGCTGGCACCCTTTATATGTGGGGAGTTCGGGAAAAGGGGGATTGGGAAAGTAATACTCCCTAGGCTTTTTGGGGGGTTCGTAAATTACGGTTAAAGTGGGGACGCCCTTTCAGCCGTAACCTATCTGCTCAATCCCCCTAAAAACTGAAATGGCCGGCCCCAGTACCCATATTTTGGGGGGCCCTTTTTAATTGTACTAGGTCAGCACAATATGAGTTCAGGGCAGTGATCCCGGCAAAAAGACGGTTTTGGGAGTTTAGTAAAAAAAGGTACACTGGTTACTGGTAACTGGTTACTACTACTGAGGGTTTGGGACAGTCACAGGTGTGGTTTTGGGACCAGCCCCAGGGGGGTTTTTGGGCCTGTCAAGGGGTTGTTGGGCCCGCCACAGGGGTTGGGGGGAAACCCGTCACAGGTGTGGTGGGGACCCGTAAAAGGGGTTTGTGGGACCAGTAACAGGGGTTGTGGGACCCGCCACAGGGGGGGGGGGTGGGGGGGCCAGGGCAAAAAGGTATTTGGGGGACCCGTACAGGGGTTTGTGGGCCCCGGCAAGGTGGGTGGGGCTAGGGAAGGAGAGGTTTAGACCAGTTTACTTTTGGGGGTGGGGACCAGTCACAGGGGGTTGGGGGGACGGAAGGTCACAGGGGGTTGTGGGGGCCCCGCCACCCGGGGGGGGGTGGGGCCGCCACAGGGGGGGGATGGGACCCGTTTAAAAGGAGTGGTTTGGGGCCAGCACAGGGGTGGGGGGACCGTTTAAAAGGGGTTTGGTTTGGGTTTCCCGTCCAGGGAATTGGGGTGACCAGTCACAGGGGTGGTGGGGGGCCATTAAAAGGGGGTGGGGGGGACCTGTCACAGGGGATGGTGGGACTTGTCCCCCAAGGGGGGTGGGACCCGTAAAGGGGGGGGGGGGGACCCCCTCACAAAGGGGTGGTGGGACCGTAACAGGGTGGTGGGGTTTGGGGGTCACAGGGGGGGGTGGGACCCGTCACAGGGGGGGGGGTGGGATAATCACAGGGGGTGGTTTTTTCCCCGTCACTTTTGGGGGGTGGTTGGTTCCCGTCACAGGGGTGGGGGTACCCGTCAACAGGGGAGGTTTTGGGACCAGTCACAGGGGTTTTGGGGGTACCAGTCACCCGGGGGGGGTGGGACCGGGCCAGGGGGGGGTGGTACCCGGGCCCGGCCCGGGGTGGGGGGACCAAATCACAGGGGTTTTGGGGGGGGACCAGTCCCCCCAGGGGGGGGGGTTTGGGGGGGTACCCGTCACAGGGGGGGTTTGGGGGGGCCGTTTACAGGGGTGGTGGGGCCCGTAAAAGGGGTGGGGGTAAAAGTACGGGGGGTTTGGGGGGACCAAAACCACAGGGGTGGTGGTACCAGTTTAAAGGGGGGGTTTGGGGGGTTTCCAGTCAAAGGGGGGGGTGGGGATAGTCACAGGGGGGGTGGGGGCCCCGTCACGGGGGTAGGGGGGGAACCGTCACAGGGGTTGGGTTTTGGGGGACCAGCACAGGGGTTGGGGGTGGGGGACCAGTCACAAGGGGGGGGTGGGACCAAAATCACAAGGGGGTTTGGGGGGGGTACCAGTTTACAGGGGGTGGGGGAACCGTACAGGGGTGGTGGGACCCGTCACAGGGTTTTTGGTACCGTACAGGGGTGGTGGGGGGGCCCGTCCCCAGGGGGGGGTGGGACCGTCACGGGGGTTTGGGGGGACCCCGTCACAGGGGTGGTGGGGAAAAAAGTCACATGGGTGGGGGACCAGTCACAGGGGTGGTGGGTCCAGACACAGGGGGGGGGGGGGACGAGGACAGGGGTGGTGGGACCCGTCACAGGGGGGGGGGTGGTGGGGGGCCGTTCACGGGGTTTGGGGGTACCCGTTTACAAGGGGGGGGGGGGGGTGGGACCCGTACAGGGGTGGTGGGGGCCGTCACAGGGGTGGTGGGTCCCGTCACAGGGGTGGTGGGGGCCAGTTTAAGGGGGTGGTCGGTACCAGTAAAGGGGGGGGGGGTTGGTACCAGGGCACAGGGGTGGTGGGTCCCGTCACGGGGGGGGGGGTCCTGTAACAGGGGGGGGTGGGACCAGTCACAGGGGGGGGGTGGTTTAAACCCGTCACAGGGGTTTGGGGGGACCGTCACGGGGTTGGGGGGGGGCCGGTCACAGGGGTGGTGGGGGGTACCAGTCAAAAGGGGGGGTTTGGGAAACCCGTCACAGGGGGTTTGGGGGGTTCCCGTTTACAAGTGTGGTGGGACCCGTCAACGGGGTGGTGGGGGCCCAGTCACAGGGGGTGGTGGTTTCCAGGGCAACTTTTGGGGGGTGGTACCAGTCACAGGGGTGGGGGGGACCGTTCCCCAAAGGGGGTTTTGGGTCCAGTACAGGGGGGGGGGGTGGGACCCCTTTAAGGGGGTGGTAGGTTTCAGGGACAGGGGGGGGTGGAGCCCGTCACCGGGTGGGGGGGGTGCCAGTCACAGGGGTTTGGGGGGGGACCCCTCACAGGGGGGGGGGGGTGGGGGGTCAAATCAAAAAAGGGGTTTGGGGGGACCAAATACCGGGGTTGTTTGTACCGGGACAGGGGGGGTGGGGCCAGTTACAGGGGTGGTTGGGACCGGGCCAGGGGGGGTGGGACCGTCACAGGGGGGGGGGGGTTCCCGTCACAGGGGTGGTTTGGGGACCCGTCAAAGGGGGGGGGTGGGACCCGTCACAGGGGGTTTGGTTGGGTTCCCCAAATCACAGGGGGGGGTTGGGGGGCAGTCACAGGGGTGGGGGGGTTTTAGTAAAAGGGGTTTGGGGGATCCCGTCACCCGGGGGGTGGGGGGGGGTCCAAAACACAAAGGGGTTTTTGGGGGGGTCCAGTACAGGGTGGGGGGACCAGTCACAGGGGGGGTGGGGGCCAGTTTCCCAGGGGGTGGTTTTGAGGGCCAGTCCCCAGGGGGTGGGGGGGGACCAGTCAAGGGGGGGGGTTGGGGGGTACCCGTTTACGGGGGGTTTTGGGACCAGGCCAAAAGGGGGGGGGTGGGTACCCTAAAAGGGGTTTGGGGGGTCAGTTTAAGGGGGGGGGTTTAGGGCCGGGCACGGGGTGGGGGGGACCAAATCACAGGGGTGGTGGGACCCGTCACAGGGGTTGGGGGGGGGGACCGTCAAAAGGGGTTTGGGGGGGTACCCGTCAAGGGGGGTGGTTGGGACCAGTCACGGGGTTTGGGGGTAAAATCACAGGGGGGGTTTTGGGGACCCGTGACAGGGGGGGGGTGGGGCCAGTCACAGGGGTTTGGGGGGTCCAAACACAGGGGGGGGGTTGGGTCCCGGGGACAGGGGTGGTGGGTCCCGTACAGGGGGGTGGGTT
>NW_026506430.1:0-15150 GCF_026875155.1 Cherax quadricarinatus
CCATAAATAATGGAGTTACTTCCAGCAATTAGCCTCCCTTAGAGCTATTTCGTATGGTTTTTATGGTTGTACATATTCTCTTTTCTTTTTTTTTTGTCTCATTTGATAGAATGGAAGATATATTACAGAAATAGATATAATTTTGATGGTTTCATGCAAAAAGTACCTTAAAATTGAGCTCAAAGTAGGAGAAATTTTTTGACCCTTTTGGGTGATGTTAAGATTTAACAGATGACATCACTGTCCTTTCCCAAAATGCGTTGTGAATAGGTTGACATTATTTTATACAATTATTACAATATGCAGTAGTCTGCATAAACAGTAAATCTTCTATTTTTTGTGTAAAATAAAAATTACAAATTATTTATACTGTAATAATTAAAATAATAATAATAGTACGTATAATAATAATCGTATAATAATATAACAATATTAATATATGTATAATAATATTGTACTATATAATAATAATTATAAAAATAGACGGCTTCAAAAGGCCATCACTAAATGGCAGTGTTTACCACAACAAAGTGGGAGCGGGTGTGGCCGCCTCCAACCTGTTACATAATGACATACTTTATTCATTCTAGAGTATATATCAGGTTTCTATGTTATTTATATTATTTATTATGTCACATTAGATGAACTTGATAGATAAATAAGCCGTATAGATGATATTAGCGAAATTATTCAAGGGGAGTATTTTGTCTGGTCTCCATACAAACTCTCGTCCGCGATGATACCACTACATGAATGACATACAGTGGACCCCCCGAGTTTCGTGATTAATCCGTTCCAGAGAGCCTGCCGAAAGTCGAAATTCACAAAACTCAAAACCAATTTCCCCATAAGAAAAAAATGGAAATTAAAAATTTTAATCTGTTCCAGACACCCAAAAATAATAAATATTTTTTTTTTTTCAAATTAAATAGATTTAATACTGAAATCAATGAAAATCAAGTACATGCATATAAAAAAATAATAACATTACACTTACCTTTACTGAAGACTTCTGGGTGGATGGAAGATGGGAGGAGGGGATGAGGAAGGTTTTACACTATTGTTTGGAAGGAGAATCTCCTTCCATTAGGACTTCAGGGAGCAAGTCCCTTTTCTGGGGTTACTTCCCTTCTTCTTTAATGCCACTGGGAACAACTTTAGTCACTGGACCCCTGTCGCACAAATTATCTGTCAGAAAAGGTCTTTTTCTGGCGTTTCTTTAAGATTTCCCTGAAGTGGGACACAACACTGTCATTGTACATGTTGCAGATACGGGTTGTTTCAGCTTGTCAGGGCGATACTTTTCAACAAAACTTTGCCAACTCATTCCACATTCCACACATGTCCTTAATTTACTGAAGAAGGAACCTCCTTTACTCTCTTTTCCTCCTCCTCTGAAGCAAGTTCCTCGGCTGTGGCCTGATGCTGTTCCAGTTGAAGCTCTTGCAGTTCGTCAGTGGTTAGCTCTTCCCTGTGGTCCTCCACCAACTCAACCCCCTGGACTTGCCCAAAGCCACAACACCTTCACACAACAGGCGAGGTCAGCAGGGACAGGGTCTGCCTCAAACCCTTCAAAATCCCTCTGGATCGTGTTCCTCACTTTATTTACCCCAAAAGGGGTTGCACTAGCTTTCCTTTGGGGCCATGATGACTTATTTAGCAAGTTGCAAGCACAAAAAACAATGGATTATTATGAAATGTATTGTATGAACCCCACGGGGGATGGTCACGTGTTGGTAAACAAGGGCACACTGACGTGAAGGGCGGGGGGAACTGTGCGGGGGTGAGGGTGGATGGGTACCGGACTGCGCCAAAAACACGAGTCAAAAAAAAAAAACCGAGGGCCAAAAATTTTTTCCAAAAAAAAAACTCGCCAAGGTCGAATTTCAGAAATTTAGGTTGCCGAAACTCAAGGGTCCCTGATTTTTAAACATTCTAGAGTAAAATACAGGTTTATGTGTTTTTTTACATTGTTTATTTTTCATAAAAAAAAAATGTGATAATAATTAACCCCAGAGTTGAAATTGGGAAATTATTTAAGTACAGAATCCACTGGAACGGGGTTAATTTTCGTTTTTCCCCAAAAAATTTAAATGAGGAAAACTGACTCGCAAACAAGCAAAACCCGATCGAGCAAAGGGCACAGAACAGAAAATGTGAGTGGGGGGTCCACTGTATACTAACATGCTAATGTGCTAGAACAGCAAAAAAAAAAAAAGCAATGAAAAAACAACAGAAAACATCCCATATTTTTGATGTCTATCAGCCTGGATTTAAATGTTTGAAGTTCCTAAGGTGCTGAGTTCCCAACCACAGCATATACAGGGCCCCCCCCAAGTTTTGTGTTTAACCCTTTCCAGAAGCCTGCCGAAAGTCGAAAAAAAATTTAAACCCGTTCCAGACACCCCAAAAATAAAAAATAAATTTTTTTTTTCAAAATTAAATAAAGATTTACATACTGAAAACAATCAAAAAATCAAGTACATGCATATAAAAATAAAATAACATTACACTTACCTTCACTGAAGATTTCTGGGTGGAGGGAAGATGGGAGGAGGGATGGGGGAAGGTGTACACTATTGTTTGGAAGGAAAACCCTCCTTCCACTAGGGCTTCGGGTAGAAGCCCTTTTTTCTGGGTTTATTTCCCCTTTCTTCTTTTAATGCCATGGGAACAATTGAAGTCACTGGACCCCTGCACACAAAATTTTTTACCAGAAGGTTTTTTTGGGTTTCTTTAAGTTTTTCCCTGAATGGGACAACACTGTCTTGTCAGTTGCAGATACGGCTTGTTTCGTTTGGGGTCGGGGTGATATTTTTTCAAAAAAACTTTGCAACTCTTTCCCACTTTCTACACTTTCCTTAATCACTGAAGAAGCACTCCTCCTCTTTTTCCTCCTCCTCTGAAGCAAGTTTCCCCAGCTGTGGGTTTATCGGTTCCAGTTGAAGCCTTGCAGTTGCATGTTAGCTCTTCCCTGTGGGCCCCCACCAACCTTCCACACCCCCTCATCACCTCCAACCCATGGACTTGCCCAATGCCCAACACCTTCCCCAACAGGCAGAGGGTAGGCAGAGTCAGGGTCGCCCCAAGAAAGGGAAACTCGTTTTTCCTTGGGCCCAGGGTGACTTATTTAGTATATTTTATTAAATTTAAAAAGGGAGAAACTTTCCTTTTTTCCCTTTTTGGGCCACCCCCCCCTTTGGGGTTTACGGCCGGGGGTGTTGAAAAAAAGAAAGAACCCCCAAATAAACAATGGATTTTTATGTAAAAACCCAAAGGGGTGAGGTCATGTGTTGGAAAAACCAAGCAAAACAAGCGGGGAATGGCGGGGAGCCCTGGTTTTTGTGTGCAGGGGTGCCCGGGCAGAGGGTTACACGGAGATGGTTGCCGAATCACGAGTCCTAATAAAGAAACTCAAGGGCCAAAAATTTAGAAAAAAAAAAATTTGCCGAAAGTCAAATTTTTTCCAGGGAAAGCCCAATACTGCCGAAAACTCGGGGGTTTCCAACTTATTTTGGAAAAAAGAAATTTCACTTTCGTTAACTCACTACATAAAAAATTTTACTCTACTCCTCATTGAACTTTTCCTTTCAAATAGTATTTGTTAGGGTACCTTTGAGATTTTCAAGAGTCTTTTTCTCTCATCCAGGCCCGACCATACCCCCAAGCTCATCTGGTGTTTTCCCCTGTCAACCAGTTTGTTGCTGCTAGGGGCCCCACTGCCCACATAACCATCCCCGCCCTTGGTAGAAGCTATAAAAGGGGAAGTTTCCCCCACCTACCAATCTGTTTTTAAAATTTCTTTTGGAAATTTTTTCACTTATCGGGCTTTTACTTATCATAATTATTTTGTAGAAAATGACTGTTAATGATAAAAAGAACAGCATCTCTATTTTTTTAAACGATTCAAAAAGGGGGAAAAAAGGGGAGACAGACACATTTGGGGTTTTAACAAGTTTCCCTAGAATTAGCCCTCCCCACAACATTTAAAACCCTTTTTTCACGGGACTGGGCCCCCCCCCCCAAAAAAAATAATACTTTTTTCGTTGCCCCAAAACGAAATACCCGAGAATGGTTTTCAAAAAGAAAGACCCAAAAGTAGGAAATTTGAGGGAAAAAAATTTTAGGGAAATTTTTTGCAGACTAAAATTTAAACCGGTCTGGCAAAAATTTTTACAAAAAGGTGATTCACCCACTTTGGGGTCCTATTGTAGTCAACCCCCCACTGTTTCCAAATTGGGATGAAATTCTTAACTTTTTGGGGGCTAGTATCCTTACTGTCCCACTTTAAAAAATTTGCACAGAGGGCATATTTTGGCGAATATTACACAAAACTAAATTCACCCCAATTTAAAAAAAATTTCCCAAAAAAACACTAGCCTTTCCCCGGAAATTACAACTTTTCCCTTTGTTTCTTTAAATTTCACACCCCCCGGGGGCCCCCCTCTAAAAATATTACATTTGCCTTTCTTTTGAATTCATCTTCAAACAAAATATAGACAAAAAATAACCAGGGCCCCAAAATTGAAATGGGGACATAAAAAAATCCAAAAAACATGCCAGGGGGTGAAAGGGGAGGTTTTCCCCAAACCTCAGGAAAATTTAAAAAATCGAATATTTCTGCTAATTTGAGCTCAATTTCCCGGGCTATTTCGGGTTTCTCAAAACCCAAACCAAAAAAATAAATTTCAGTTTAAAGTAGTTTATCTTTCCTTTCTATCAAATAAAAACCCAGAAACAGCCAAAAAAAACAATAACAACCATCCTAAAAAACCCTCAAATTTCCCCTTTTTTAAAAACCCAAAACACAAAGTCAAAAGTTTTCCCTTTAACCCTCCCCTGCATGAGGCGGTTTTTTTTTTAACAGTGCACACTCACGAAACAGACCCCTTTTTAGCTTATCTAACCCAAAATTTACTTCTCCACAGTTTACCCTAAGGCAACGGTGCCCAAAACATACTTTCCCTTCGAAAGGGGACCCTGGTATCAATGCACAGATTTACGTGACGATCAAAAAAAGGGGTTAAAAAAAATTAATATTCTTTTTTGTAAAAAAATAAAAACATTTTAACATTTACCTTTATTTGTGCCAATTTAAGGGCGGGCATTTGTTTTTAAAGGATCAATTTGCTAGTGAAGGTTGAGGGGTGGGGGCCAGGCACAAAAAGGCCCTGTTTTTGGCGAAAAGGTACGTTTTGCTTTTTTGCCAAAATTTGGGGCAGGTTCAAATCCTGTTTCTGGACTGAGAGAAAAATGTTTGAAAAAAATTTTTCCACTCATTTTAAAAGGGGTTTAAGGGTATTCTAAAATTTTCTTTGAATTTTAAAGTGCAGGGTGGAAGGATTTGGGGTGAAATAACTTAACACAAGCCGGGTTTGTTTTGGGGGCAGGGGATAAATGCCTCCCCCTTTGGCTAAGGTGTCCAAGCTTTCTGGGGTCTGGCTGTGTGGCAAAAGTACTTTTGATTTAGTTTGCAGGGGTGCAAGTTTGAATCCATTTTCTGAACTGAAGAAATTTTTTGTAAAAAATTTTTCGCTCTTTTTGTGAATACTAAGCATAAATAATTTTTTTTAAAAAACATCAGCCATCTCCCACCAAGGTAGGGTGACCAAAAAAAACACTTTTCACTTTTCATTCACTCTATCACTGTTTTTGTGGGGAAATGTAGATACTACATGAAAGACTTCCCTTCCAAAATTGGAGAGAGGTGTCTGAAACATTAATAAGGGGAGACAAATGTTTTTTGGCCCTTGATGACCCTTTTTGGAGAAAGGGGCAAGATAAAATTTTGTAAAGGGTTTCCGGGAAGCCAATTAGCGGACTGGAGGGGGTGAAGTACAATCCCTGCCCCCCTAAAGGAGTTTTTTTTGGGGGATTTTTTCTTTTTTAGAGGGAGTCTAAACTGTCATTTTTCTGCACGCTTCGGCAAGAAAAGGATATGGTAAAATATGGTGAAAGTATTTTTTTTTGGGTCACCCTGCCCCCTGTGGGAAACGTAAAAAGGGGAAAAAAAAAAAAAAAAAAAATTGCACCCAAACGAACGAGGGGTTTTTTAAGCAAATAAAAAAAAAACTGGCACTACCTGCGGTCGTTTTTTTAACACTTTCCCCCCATACCTCTCACTCCAGAAAGGTTGTCATGTCCCTTCTGCTCAAAAGAGAAAAATTTTGGGAAATTTTTGTGGGGTGTTCCCAGAAATTTTTTAAAGTTTTTTTTACAGATTTGGGGAGTTTTTTTATTTTACATGAGGTTTTCAAAAAATTTCCTGATTTTTTCCTAGATTAAAAAATGGAAACTGCTCAATGCTTTTTGGTGTTAGTGCGGGCCCCCTTTTTTTATTAAAGGGTCAAACAAAAAACTTTTTTCTGCAGATTTTTTTTTATATGACGGGGGCCTATTTTTTAAATAATGCTATGCAGAAGGGAAAAGGTAATTAAAGATTATTTCCCAGTAAAAGAGGGGCCCTCAGCGAGGATTGTGTTTGTTACCAGGGTTTCCCCCAATATATTTATGGGATGCGGTGGAAAGGGAAAGTGAAGCATGGGTTTTGGGCAAGAGATTTTGGGGTTTTAAAAAATAAAAAATCTAACACAAAGTGGGGTTGTCACATTTGCTCTTTGCTAAATGACACTGTGTTTTTGGGGAGATTGGGATAAAATTGTAGAGGTTGGTGGATAAATTTTGGGTAGGGTATGTAAAAGAAAAAAATTAAAAATTAAATTTAAAGCCCAAGAGTAAGGTGATAAAAGATAAAAAAAAAATTTAGGAAAAATGAAGATTGGAAAACCCAGTTTGGGGGGAAAGGGGAAATGGAGGAGGTGTATGTTTTTTAATTTTTGGGGAGGGGAAAATGTCACAGAGGGGTTTTTGTTCCCCCGTCATAGAACGAAAAGGGGGAAAAAAGGTGGGGTGGGCACTGAGGAGCCCGGGTGGAGATAAATTTTACCCCATAAAAGGGCAAAGAGGGGAATGAAATGAGAGAAATATTTAAAAACCAAACGCTTTTGGAAAGAGTGTAAGGCAGGGGTTTAAAAACTTTTGCAAAAAGGGAGAAGGCTGGAACAGTGGAGATGTCATGTCTGGGGACAATGTTGGGGGAATGAAAATGGAGAAAATTTTCCGTATTTTTGGTGATTTGAGGGGGTGGGATTAAAAAAACATGACCCAAAGGAGGCTGGGGAAAGGGTTTTACGGGGAAGGGGGGACTGAGAGAGGAAAAAATTTAAAATAAATGACTTCGAGAGTGTAAAAAATCTGTAGTGGGGGGAAGGCAGGGGGGGGTTGGCCTAAAAAGGGTTTGGAGGGGGGAGTAAAAAAAGGGTTTTTTGTGTGCGGGGGGCTTGGACTTCCTGCAACCCAATGCGTGAGTGTGAAAAAAAAAAAATAGGAGCTAATGGAGAAAAGGGGGTTTTTTTGGACTTGATGTGCTGTTGGAGTGTAACCCGGGGAAACATTTATAAAGGGGAAATTCGGGGAAAACCGGGCGGGCCAAAGGTTTCCGGGGAGGGGGAAATACGGGTGCTCTCATTTCAAAAAGGGGGCCCGGTTAATTTTGCAGTTTTAAAAACTGTAGGGGAACCTGCCTCGGGCAAACAGGGGAGGAGTAATGATGGTGAAAGTTTTTTTTGGGGGGACCCCCGCCTTGGGGGGGAAAGGGGGCCGTTGTGTTAAAAAAAAAAAAAAATACGGGTTTTAAAGTTCGCCCTTTATTTTTAAAAGGGTATGAAAAATGGGTAGTATAGGCGGGAAACACAACCACCCGGGGGAATACTACCATCCTCCCAAAGATAAAACTTAAAACCCAAAACCCCTGAAACCTGTTTTGCATGATGGTAGGTTTGGCGGGTTTGTCTTTTTTGTCTCAAAAACCCACGCAAGATAACAAGGGAAATCTTGCAAACTTTTTAAATTTATACACTTTGGTCCACTTCACAGAAAAACCACATGCAAATAAATATACATACTTTCTAGGTTTTTCTCCCTTTTTCTACATAGCTTTTGTTTTTTCCCTTTATTTCTTTTATTCCCTTTGGGGAAGGGGAAAAGAATTTTTCCCTCCGTAAGCCTGTGTGTTGTATGAGGCAAACTAAAATCCCGAGAGAAAGAGGGCTAGTAACCCCTTCTCCTGTAGACATTTACTAAAAAAGAAGAAAAAAAACTTTAAAAACGGGGAATCTTGAAGTGCGGGGGAATGTAGTGAAAGATGACAAAAAACCCAGATATTGTTTGATTTTATGAATGAAAAAAATTTGGATGTCCGGGCCCCTTTAAGGGCGAAAACAAAGGCGAAGGGGGTGGGGGATTTTCCGGGGGGGGAAAAAAAAAAGGGAAATTAAATCTGGAAAATCTGGAGATTTAAAAGAAAAGGAAGGGGTAGAAAGAAATTTTTGAATGTTTCTTTTTATGGAAGGAGAAAAGAGAATATGAATGGGGAAAAGGCAAGAATTATGGGATTTAAAGAAAAGGGTTTTGGGATGCGAGAAGTGGGGCCAATAATAAGCGTGTAGGGAAACCGGGAGAAGAGAGGAATGCAAGGAGAGAGAGAAAATTTTGGGAGATGTTAAGCAAATTTGTATAGGGGGCCTTTGAACCAAGTTGAGAGAGTAATTGGGGTAGGGGCCTAAAAAGCAAAGAAAAGGAAAATTTTTAAGAGAGGGTGTGGAAAGGTAATTTTGGGGTGCCGGGTGTAAATGATAAGGGGGGGCCCTTTTGATTGAACTTTGATAAAAAAGGGTTTGGGAAAGGGGAAATAAAATTTTTAAGAAAAAAGGGGAAATAAAAAAAAGGTAACAAAATAAAGTGGGGGGCGAAATGACAGTTTTTTGGTTGTTTAAAGCTTTTGGTAAATAAAAGACTGTTGAGTAGATTTTCCGGGATGTACCTGTTTAAAGGGGCCACAGATATATCAGATCACTTTCTAGTTTGTAGCTACACTGAAGAAAAAAGGTAGAGGGGTTAAAAGGGAGAATAGAACATCAGGGAGAAAGGGGGAAGGTTTATAAACCCAAAAGAGGAGGCAGTTAGGGAAAGAAAATAACAGCTATTGGAGGGAAAAATGGCTAAGAGAGCAAAAAGGGAATGGGGCCGAAAGGTATTGGGGGTAGGTTTTAAAAAGGGGTGTAGAGTGTTTGCAGAAAATTTGTGGTTTCAAAGGGAAAAAGGGGCGGGAGGGAAAAGGGGGCGATTGGGGGGAATTTAAGATGTAAAGAGAGTAATAAAGGGGGAAAAAAATTAGCATATGAGAAATTTTTCAAGTAGAAGTGATTTCAAGGAGGGGGAAAATATTGGAAAAAAAGGGGGGATTAAAATTTGGGGAAGCAATGTAAAAAGGAGCAAAAGAGAGACTGGGAGAAAATTTTTTCAACAAATTTTTTTTTGAAAAAAAAAAAATTTTTGGGGTGAGAAAAACAACTAAGGAAGGCCCCAGAGAAAAAATGGATTTTCAGTTAAAAATAGGAAGGGAGTTATTAAATGGGGAAATAAGTATTGGGGAAAATGGGAAAGGGAAAATTTTTTTAGGAATTGTTAAATGTTTGAAGAAGATAGGGAAGCGGGGATTTCGGTATAGGGGAAGGAGGAATAAAACCGGGGAGGAGGGAAGGGGGGCCAGTTTTTGATTTTGGGGGGAAATTTTGTGAGGGAGTAGGTAAAATGAAAGGGGGTAAGGGGACCGGGGGTTGGGTGGGGAAAAAAATAGAAATGTTTTAAAAACAGGTGGGGATATAAATTTTTGGGGTGGGTTTTGGGGCATATGAAAATTAAAAACTAAAAAAAAAAAAATTTTGGGAGATTTTTCCCCAGGGCACACCCCTTTTTCTAGATACTCAAGTTTTTATATGGGGTTTTCCCTAAATTGGGTTTTTAAAAATTGGGCATAAAACTGTGATCTAAAAATTTTACAAAGGCTATAACAGAAGAACCCTTTATCAGGTATTAGAAGCATATAATTTTAAAAAACAAAGAAGAAAAAATTAAAAGTTTAAATTTTCCCAAATTTTGGTCAAGTAAAATTTTTTTAAAAAGCTAGAGTTTAAAACCCTATAAATTCCAAAAATTTTAAAAAAAAACGCTCCTTACCAAAAGACAAAAAAAAACTCATTTTAAATTTAGAGGGGAATTCTTTAAACATTTTTTTGAAAGATAAATTTTCACTATCAAAAACTCCAATTTAAAAAGCACCACCACTCACATCACAAGCGCCCCTCGTCCCCTCCTTTGCACTCAAGCACTGACGCCAAAAATTAATATTAATAATAATAATTTTTTTAAAGTAATCCATCTTTAAAAAACTGGGTTAACAGCTTGTCTGTGGAATAATTACAAAAAGCCCACAATTTTGCCCGAGGGATCCCCGGAAATTTTCCCTAGGAAATTTAAAAATACAGTACTTACCCCTCATAAAAGTCACACATGGAACAAGTTGTAACAAATGGGAAAAAAAGGTTTTCAATTTAAAAGGGGTGGCTAAGAGTAATTAAAAATTAAATTAGAATAACAAGCCCCCGCAGCCGGTCAAAGGAATAAAACAGTTTTTTAAATATAAATTTTCCCCCCAGAACAGCTAGCAGGGGGGGAAAGAAAATCTACTAGATATGAATCCCCCTTTCCCTTTCTATATGCATTTCTCTATACAGTAAGTGTTTTTTTAAGAAAACATCTTACTTCACATTTTTTTTTGTACAAAACATTTGATAATTTGGGCAAGTGCCCAGACAATGGAAAAATATGTAAATACTAACGTTCTAAAAAGTCAAGAAAAAAAAAACCAACCAACCAAAAAAAACCCTAACCAAATTAAAAGGGCAATTTCTCTTTAAAACCAAAAATTTTTACTGCCAAGGGATGGGAATGCAAGCCCAATGAAACACAAAATTCTTCAAAGGGCCCTTTTTTCCAAAAAATCACAAGCAAAAAATTTACAACAGAAAACACCAAAAACAGCATATGAATTAAAAACTCAAAAGGGTTCTCCTGATTCCAAAAAAAAAAAAAAAAGGGGAGGAAAGGAAAGGTTTGATGGAATTGCAAAGGTTTTTTCCCTTAAAAAAAAAAATATTTGCAAATCTTTCAACAATAATAAAAATCCAATTTAAGAATTTTTTTGAGAAATTAACTTGTTTAATTTTTTAAAATACTGTTTCCCAAAAAACTGTTTCATACTGTGGGCCTTATAAAAATTTCCCTTTATCCAAAAACTCCCAAACTTCCCCAATTGTACTAAATTTTTGGTGGGACAAAAATTTTAAAAATAATAATAATAATAAAACGTCGTCGTCGTCGTCGTCTTTACATCATCATCGCCCCTGCACTACTGTCCCTCCCCACCGCTGCCCGTACCCCGGGCCCCAATGTTTCCGGGCCGGGCCCCACTCCCCCGCGACTGGCTTTCTGGTGCCACAAACCCAACCACCGCCTCCACGCCAAGGGCCACTGTTGCCCCGGGGCCGCCCGGGAAACACCTCCCCCAGTATAAAATCACGAGGTTTATCCCCCAAAAAAAAAATTGTTTTTCCAAGGGGCTTGGGGAAAGGGCCCCCCTAACCAGAAAACCGTTTTAAAGGGCAGGGGCAATGATCCCCCGCACCTTTTAATAAGAAGACAACTGGGAGAAAACCCCTTCCCAAATCAGTTAGAAACCAAAACACTTTTTCTCATAATGTAATGCCTGTACTGCTCCCAAACACCTTTTTTAAGGATTAATTTGTAAATAAAAATTTTGTAGGGCAACAGGGCCCGAACATTACCCTTGCCTAAGAAGACGGAACATCCCTGACAACAACAAAAAATGTACAAAATTTTTATTGAACCCGACTGTGGGGGGGGTTTAGTGTGATTCCCTTTAAGAAACATTAACTGCCCCTGGATTTAACAAGGGGGAAAAAATATGCCAAAAGTAAAAAAAAAAAATAACTGGGGAAAAAGGGCCCGCACTCATGGTGGGCACAGCCCGATTGTGTTTGGGAGGGGGAAAAACTCTTTGCTTTTCTAGGGAAACCTCCTCTTAGGCCTACAGTAAAACCTCTCATTAAGGGATTTCCCGCAAATTCCCGGAAAAAAAAATTGGGCCCCCCAAACATTCTAAATTTTTCAACAAAATTTAAAAAAAAAAACCATAATTCCCACATTTTTTTTCATAATTATTTGGGCCAACTGTCTTCTGAAGTATTTGGGCCCAATCTGTTAACCTGGAATTTTTCCCCAAAAGGGGTCATTGCACCCCATCCAGGGCCTTTTCCCCTTTTTTTTATTCTTCAGGCTGTGGCAACCAGCACCATTTATTGTTTTTTCGCCAGCTAAAGCTCCCTCATTTAGTCCTAATTTTTTCCCCGGTTTTTTGCATTTGTGAGATTTTCTCATATTAAATAAAACGCAATTTTAGAAAGGCTTTCTAAAAAACAATAGTGGGAACCAAAAAAAATTGAAAAGGCCTCTTCTTAACCCTTTACATCTTTTCAGCCTTCCACATCTTTCTCAGCTCTATTCATTTTTTTTCACTATTTGAAGGGTTTTTTAGCTTTCCCTTTTATTACAGCAGTTTTACAAACCCCATCTTTTCCCCCCATGAAAAGGGAACTAAAAAATTAAAAGGTACAATACCTATTTAGGTCCCGTTCCCCTTGCAAACAACTACCAAGTCCACTACTAAAAAGTCAAAAAGGGGCGATCAGATATATTACTTTCATAAATTTAGAAAATTTTCCCACAACCCGGCAAATTAAATTTAAGAAACTTTTTCCCTATACTTTTGATAATGGGGGGGTTTTTCTTTACTTTGATTAGTTTTCTAGTTTCATTTTTTCTTCCCTCATTAAATTTTTTTTAACTGTGGTTTTTACATTTTTCCCCTTTACCATTTCCTCATCCCCGCTCTTTCCCCCTTTCCAAAAACCCTAAGGGCAAAAGGATCCCCGGGGACAGTAAATTTTCCAAAAATCCCTAAGAGTCCCCCTTTGTCTTTAGTTCCCAACTATGTCACCTTTCCCTCATCCTTAAGGTTTGCATTTTATTTTGTGAAGTACTAAACCCATGTGGGGGCCCTTCAGCAGAAGGAGTGGCAAGAGCTTTATCTTCCATTTTTCTGATCCCTGACCCAAAAACTGATCAATTTAGGGGTGTTAGTACCAGACTGGGCCCTTTTAATTTTTCCCGCCCTTTTTTCATTCAAAACCCAAAAAATAAGGGACAGAAAAAAAAAAAAAAAAAAAAAAGGGGTTTAAAAAGGGGAACCAAAGGGTGTTACTGCCCGATTTGGGCCTGCGGCAAGTCTTTTAACATACCTGAAGGGTGCTTCCCGGGACCCCTGGCTTTTCCCCAGGCCCCGGCACAGACCCGGCCTCCCCAAATGGATCCAGAAAGGGTCAACCAAAAATGGGGTTTTTTTCCAAAAATTTTCTGGGAAAAAACTCCTTTTAAACATGAAGGGAGGGCATTGAAAAATTTGGGACCCTTTTGACCTCCCCTAATTCTTCCCTAGTGGGAAAATCATCATGCCCCACTTTCTATTTGGGGGACCTGCCCCCATTTTCCAATTCTCTTTTTTTTATATGGAATGATTTTTTAATATCTAGTTTGGGATCATTTCCCCTCCCCGGTTTTCCAGGGGAAAATTTTGATGTACCTTTTTTTCACCTAAAATAAATTTTAAATTGATTGTCATTCACTCTCAAAACTAGTGCACATTCCTTATTATTTTTATTATACATGCAAGTATTTACACATTTACAAGTTTGCTTTATTGATTCTTCACTACATTTAAACTGTTTATATAAAACTAACTTTCATGCCTCTGTTTTGCAGTGGCATTATCACTAAACTATAGTGTAAAGCACCCTTCTGGCAAGACAGTGATGGAGTGAATGATGGTGAAAGTTTTTCTTTTTCGGGCCACCCTGCCTTGGTGGGAATCGGCCAGTGTGTTAATAATAAAAAATAAAAAAATATTATCACTAAGCATGTGATGGCTAAGAGTAACCTATAACACTATGTCAATATTGTTAGGTTTGGAATGTGATAGGCTATGACAGAACTTTTAAGTCACAACAGCAAAACAAACACTAATTTACATTTTTTAATGTTACGAGTCTGCACTTGTACTGGCTTGCATCCATGTTACTCATACTATCTTCTCAGGATATTTCAGTAAATGTGTCATTTATTTGTTCCCAGTTATATGATATTTACTGAATTTTTAATGCTCTGAAAAACACCCTCATGACAATTTGTACCGGGATGCTCAGGTCTGGCGTCTATGCAAGTGTTCAACACCGGTAAGATCCATATCAAAAAATTATTATTAGTGAATATAAGGTTAAGGATAGTTTCCAATCCCACATACCCTGAAACCCCCCCAGAGCACTCTAACCCAAGAGCAATAACAGAAAAAGCTGAATGCATACAGATTGCATAAAACACATTCCACTGATAAAGATTTAAGAGATCAAACAGAAATAAATACAGTAGAGATGACTCAAAAATAAGGAGAGTTGTTGAGCTATTTTGTATACCATATATCAAAGGACAGAATAAAAAAGAAAAACAAATTAACAGAGAGAAGAAACTAAACACTTTTATCAGATGGAGGAAAAAGAGGCCTTCAAGAAATGGGAAAAACCATATAATATTTTTTTACTGAATGCAAAAATCTAAACATAAAAACTAACAGCAACTGGTCCCCTACATTATTACTTAAGAAAAGCAAGAGCAAAGTTAGCTATTAGCAATTTATTCATAACAATTTTTTAGATAGATCTGGTGATGGAGCACAGCATCAAATTGAAGAGAGGTCAAGGTTTGTTTTTTTTAACCTTACAGTGCAAGAAAATCTACTAGCCCCTTCCACTTTCAGCCAAGCGGGTGCCCAGTATACAATTTTTTGTCAAATCCTGTTCAACCCTTTCCAAAACCCCCACTGCAATACATTCAGAAGCACCCCTTCTGACTCCAGTCACCTGTAAGTGGTTCTGGGAATTATTTTCTTATGCCTCAGTCTCAGACTAGGCCACCAAGGTTGGAAAGGAAAAATTAAAGGATAAGAACTATTAAGAAGCACATAAGAAAGTAAAGGTATGTATATACTGAATGAATTTAGACGTCTGAGTTTTACTTTTCACAACCACCACCTAGTCACCACCTCAGGAATGGCAATTATTT
>NW_026506431.1:0-15192 GCF_026875155.1 Cherax quadricarinatus
AAATTGTTTTTTTTACTTTTGTCATATTTTTGTGAATGTTTTGTCAATGTATTTTGTCTTAATAAAAATATATATATATTATATATATAATATTTTATTATATAATATATATATATATATTTTAAAAATTATATATTTTAAATTTTTATATATTTTTTAATATAATAAGGAGGTGGTAGGAAAAAATTCCAAACAGCTTCGGGAAAATTGAGTTTTCCCCTGAAGCAATTTTTATTTTTCTCGAGGATGGGGGGCCCTTGACAGTTCTAGGGGGGGTACTTTGATTATATATATATAAAAATTAATAATATATATAATATATATATATATATATAATAAATAATAATATATATAATATATTTTTATATATATATATATATTATATATTAATAAATATATTTTCTTTCTTTTTTTTAAAAAAACCGGCCGTATCCCACCGAGGGGGGGTCCCCCAAAGATAAAACGAAAAATTTCCCCCTTTTACATTTAGAAATATAAACAGGGAAAGAGGTTACACCCCTTGCTCCGGCTTTTTAGTCGCCTCTTACACCCCATGTTTAGGGAGGAAGAATTTTTTCCATTCCCCTGAATATATATATATAATTATATTATTATATATATTTTAAAAATATATAGTAGTAGGTTGGAACAGCAACCACCCGGGAGGTACTCCCGTCCTGCCAAGCGAGTGTAAAACGAAAGCCTGTGATTTTTTTACATGATGGTGGGTTTGCTGATGTTTTTTTTGTTTTTTAAAATCAAGATTCAGGCATGTCTTGCCACTTTATTTCCCTTTTGGCCCCACATACATACAGTACAGTTTTATTTATACACATCATCTTTTTTTCTTGTTTTTTATTTTAAAAGTTCTTTGTCTTATTAATTTTCCTTTATTCCAGGGGGAAGGGAATAAAAAATTTTTTCCTCCTAAGCCATGCGTGTTGTAAGGGGGGAAAACTAAAATGCCGGGAAAAAGGGGCTAGAAAACCCCTTTTCCGTAAAGATACAAAAGAAAAAGAAGAAGAAATTTGTCAAAGTGGAAGTCTAAATGTGCGGGTGTTTTCAGATGAAAAAAAGGATGTTTGGGATTTTAATGAAAAGAAGTGGATTCCTGGTTTTAAAGTGAAAACAAAGCGAAGGGGGGGGGAATTTTTTCAGTGGAGAGGAAAAAATGGTTAGGTTGGGTTTAAAATGAGTTAGAGCTAAAGGGAGTAGCAATAATGTTTAAGGTAATTGGCGGAAAAGAGGGGCTTAAATGTATTTAAACAAGGATTATGTGGAGTAAAATAAAAATTGGATGTGAAAAAATGGGTATAATAACGTGTAGCACCTGGAGAAGAAGGAAAAAGTAAGAAAGATTTTTGGGAAAAAGTTGGTGAATGGGGGTGGGGGAGTTTTGAAACAAAGGGGAGAGTAAGGTGGTTGGGATTTCAATGCTAAAGTGGGAAAAAAAGTTATGGGGGGGAGAGTAGGTAAATTTTGGGGGGCCCGGGGGAAATGAAATGGGGGGCCTTTAAAAGAGCTATGTGTAGAAAGAAATTTGGTAATAATATACATATTTTATGAAAAAGAGGGGTAAATAAATATACAAAGGGATATGTAGCACGTTAAAGATTTATTAATTATGTATTTGGGGGATAAAGGTTATGGGGAGGGTCCGGATGTACATGTTTATAGAGGGGGAACTGATATATCGGATTTATTTTTTGTTGTACCAGTTAAGTAAGAGGAGATGGGAAAAAAGGGAAGGTGGCAAAACAATAAGAGGGAGGGGGAAAGTGTATAAACTAAGGGGGGAGGAAGTTCGGGGGAATAAAAGCGACTTGGCAGAAAAAGGGGGCTAGTGCAAAGATGAGTAGGGGGGGGGAAAAGGGGTTTGGGAATAGTTTTAAAAAAGCATAAGAATGTGGGGGAGAAGTTTGGGTTTTAGGAGGGGGGGGCAGGGGGAAGGAGAGTGAATGTGGAAGATGAAGTAAAAGGGGGTTTAAAAAAGAAAAAGGGAATATGAGAGGTTTTTAAAAGCAGATGTGTTATAGAAGAGAGAGTAATGGAGAGTAAAAGAAAGGGTAAAGAATTGTGAAGAGTGCAAAAGGAGAGCAGGATAAGGGGAGAGGCATGTCAAAAAAATTTTAATAAAATAAAAAAAAATTTTGGATGGTTAAACAAGTTAAGAAACCCTAGGGAAAATATGGTTTTTGTCATTAAAAAAATAGAGTAGGGGAGTTATAGATGGGGAGAGGAGTTTTGGGGGTAGTGGGGGAAATATTTTGGGGAACTTTTAAATTTTAAGGAAAGAAAGAGGGGCAGTAATTTCAGCACTGGTCGGGGAGGTATCCCATCTTTTGGGAGTGAAGAAAGCAAAATGTAATGTGGGGGGGGTACGTGAGGCATTACATAAAATGAAAGGGGGTAAGCAGCGGGAATGAGGATCATGACAAAAAAGTTAAAACAGGGGGGGATATAGTGTTGGAGGGGTTTTGTACTTTTGTTTAATAAATGTAGAAAGAGGGGAAGGGGTACCAGGGATTGGGGGAGAGCAGTATATCCCTTTTTTAAAAAGGGGGAAGGGGGGACAAAAGAGACTGAAAAAAATTATAGGGGAAATAAGCTTTTTGAGTATCCCGGAAAAGGTACGGGGTTATAATTTAAAGTTTAAGGTAAGACAGTGTGGGATTGCGGATGAGCAAGGGAGGTTTCAGAGTGGGAGGGGATGTGTAGCAAGTGTTTACATTGAAGCATTATGTAACAGAAATTTAGAAAAGGGTGGGGAATTTTTATTGCATTTATGGATTTAAAAAGGGCCCTATGATAGATGGATAGAGGAAAATTGGCAGAGTTCAAGTTAGGAATAGTGGTAATTTATTAAATGCGTAAAGAGTTTTTATGAGGATAGTGAGGCTCATTTTTGGGTGTTAAAGAAAGGGAGACACTTCCCGGTAAAAGTAGGATTTAGACAGGATGGAATTTTACCATTGTTTAAATTATTTATAATGGGTTGAAAAGGAATTTAAATGCTGGGGGTTTTTCGGGAGAGGGGGGGGTTTAAATTTTTGGGGAATAAAATTCAAAATGGGATTGACACGTTACTTTTTGCTGATGAACGTGCTTATGGGGATTCTAAAGAAAAATTTGCAAAGGTTATGATGAGTTTGGGAATGTGTGAAAAAGGAGAAAGTTAAGTGAACATAAAAAGAGTAATTTGATGAGGGTGTAAAATGTTTTAGATAAAAAAAAATTGGATATAAAATTGGGGGAGGGGATATGGAAGAAGTGAATTTTTTCAGATACTTGGGTTGAGTGTCGGGGGAGGGTATGAAGGATGGGTTAAAACATAAAATTTGATGGGGGGAAAAAAGGTGAGTGGGGCTTGAGGATATTATCAAAAAACTTTTATCTATGGAGGCAAAAAAGGGGAATGTTAAAAGTAAGTAGTACCAACACCTTTAGGGTGTGAAGCTTGGTGTAAATCAGCAGCGGGGGAGACGGTTGGGGGCAGGGGATGTCCTTTTTAAAGGGGAATGTGTGGGTAAATTTTAAAGCAAAAAATTTTGGATGTGGAAATTAGGAGAAGGTGGGGGAGTTAATAAAAGTTTTAGTAAAGGGCAGAAGGGGGTTTTTGAGGGGTTTGGTATTTAGAGAGAATGGATCAAAGTAGAATGACAGGAAAGCATGTAAAATCTAAGGGGGAAAGGGGGGCGGGGGAGGGGGTCTTCCCGAAAGGGTTGGGGAGAGGGGGTAAAGGAGGTTTGTGGGGAAGGGGCTTGGGCTTCCAGCAAGCGTGCGTGAGCGTGTTAGATAGGATGAATGGAACGAAAGGTACTTGGACCGACGATCTGTTGGGTGTGAGCAGGGAAAAATTTAAAGGGAAAGGGGTTCAAAGGAAAACCGTTTTTTTCATATGTCGGACTTGAGTCCGGAAAAGGGGAAATACAATGCCTGCCCTTTAAAAGGGGGGGTTTGGGTATTGGGAGTTTTGGGGGGATTGTTTTGTACTTTTTTATGTTGCTTCAGACGTTGTATTCGAGCACCTCTCAAAAACATGATAAAGTGCGATGTGGGGAAAGGGTTGAAGATGAGAAAGTATTTTCTTTTTGGGGTTTTCTTTCTTTTTTGGGTCACCCTGCCCCGGTGGGGGGACGGCCGACTTGTTAAAAAAAAAAAAAAAAAAAATATATAAATATATAATATATATGCAAAAACCACTCTGAAAGAATAGAGAAATTTCCCAACGCTTTCTGACTACTCCCATTACAAGGAACAAAAATGAAGCACCAAAGGGAAACTATATAAAGGGTTCCGGCCAGCACCTCACTATCAGATCCCCCAAGGTTAAACACGTACGCGCGGGGGCCAACTTGGGTAGGTCCTTTGCACAATCCCCCCAAGCTATACTACCCAAGAACATTTAAAAAATATTTGTCCAGTGTTATTATTAATTTCTTCCCAACTGCTTTTAATTATAAATGGATGTACTTTATATAAACCACAAGGAAATATTCATATTAATTGTTCAAAACTGCTTTTATGAACAAGATCAATTATAGTCGTCGGACATGGATTGCTTGATACTACTTTCTCAACTTTTGAAAATCAATTGGATGGTTAAATCTCTTACATGAATATATAGAGCATTGGAATCTTGTAAGAGATTTTACCATCCAATTGATTTTCAAAAAGTTGGAGAAAAGTTAGGATCAAGCATTGTCATGGGTCGACAGGAATATTATTGAAGTCTTGTTCAAAAAGGCGTTTGGACAATAATCTGAATAATTCCTTTTGTTTATATAAATTAGATCCATTTCTAATTAATAGATTTGGGAAGAATTTAATAATACACTGGACAAATAATTTTTAAATTTTCTTAGGTAGAATAGCTTGGGGGTGAGTTACCTGGAGGTTACCTGGAGGTTATTCCGGGGATCAACGCCCCCGCGGCCCGGTCCACGACCTGGCCTTTCCCTATGGTTCAGGGCCTGATCAACTAGGCTGTACTGCTGGCCGCACGCAGTCCGACGTACGAGCCACAGCCCGGCTGATCCGGCACTGACATTAGGTATCTGTCCAGCTCTCTCTTGAAGGCAGCCAGGGGTTTATTGGCAATTTCCCCTAATGCTTGATGGGAGGCTGTTGACAGTTTTGGGCCCGGACACTTATGGTGTTATCTCTTAGTGTACCAATGGCGCCCTACTTTTTATTGGCGGATTTTGCATCGCCTGCCCGTCTTTTACTTTCGTAGGGGAGTGATTTCTGTGTGCCGATTTGGGACCATCTTCCAAGATTTCCACGTGTAGATTTGAGATATCTCTCCCTCCTGGTTCCCACGAGTACAAGTCAAGTGCTTTCAGCGTTCCCAGTAGTTAAGGTGCTTGACAGAATTACACATGAAGTAAAGGATAGAATCTCTGTACACCTCTAGATCTGCGATTTCACCTGCTTTGTATGGAGTTGTTAATGTACAGCAGTATTCCAGCTAGAGAGAACAAGTGATTTGAAAAAGGTCATCATGGGCTTGGCATTCTCGTTTGTAGTTCTCATTATCCATCCTATCATTTTCTTTGCCGTGGATCGTGGGCACTGTTGTGAATCTTGAAAGTGAGATCCTCAGACATTACTACTCCCAGGTCCCTTACAATATTTTTCCCTCGATTGTATGGCCGGAGTCAGTAGTATACTCTGTTCTAGTTATTATCTCCTCGTTTTCCATACGGAGTAGATGGAATTTGTCTCTTGAAACATCATATTGTTTACCGTTGCCACTGGCAAACTTTGTTTTAATCTTCTTGTGAGGTTAACCGCGACCTCAGCAGATGACAGCCTCATGAGATCCTTTATCATCCGCAAAGGATGATACGGTGTGTGGTGAGATCTCTGTTTATGTTGATATGAGGATAAGAAATAGATGGGGGCGAGTACTGTGCCTTGTGTACATGAGCTCTTCCACTATGGCAGCTCCGATTTAACTCTGTCGGACCACTAATCTTTGTGTTCGATTTGTAGGAAGTTGAAGATCCATCTCCCCACTTTCCCAGTTATTCCTTTTAGCACGTATTTTATGGGCTATTACGCCATTGATCGCATTTGTCAATTCTTTGCAAAGTTGTGTATATTACATCTGCATTCTGATTTTCTTCAGTGCATCCAAGGCCCATGTCATAGTGATCCCGTAGTTGTGAGAGGCAGGAGCGACCTGCCTTGAACCCATGTTGCCTGGCATGTGCAGATTTTGGAAGCAGGTGATTTGCAATCCTGCTTCTTAGCACTCTTTCAAAGATTTTTATGATGTGGGACGTCAGGAGCTATTGGTCTATAGTCTTTAGCTTAATGCTTTGCTGCACCTTTATGGAGCGGGGTATAATCCGTTGTTTTATGGTGACTGTGAGAATTTCACCATGGCAAGCTCCTCCTCCATAGGTACTTAGGGCATGCGAGAGGGGTTTCTTGCAGTTCTTAATGAAAACAGGTTCCACGAGGTCTGGGCCGGGGTGGAGTGCATTAGCATGGTTGTCAATGGCTTTTTCGAAATCTATCGGAGTTGGGTAATGTAGGAAATCTGGCATACATTTATGGAGTTTTTGAGGCTCATCATAAAGAAATCATTTGGGTCGTCGATCCTCAGACCGATTAGTGGTTCACTAAACACAGAGTCGTACTGGGATTTAATATTTCACTCATTTCCTTGTTTGTCGTCTGTGTAAGTCCCATCCTGTCTGAGTAAGGGCCCGCTACTAGATGTGGTATTGCCATGTTTTTGGCATATGATAAGAAATATTTGAATTTCTTTCAATTTCACTAAGAGCTTTAAGCTCTCCTGCCTCTCTGGTTCCTGTAAGAGTCATTTAGATTTAAGTCGATAGTTTCCACATCCTGGTCAGCGCCTCCTTTCGTGTTTCAGATATTCTAGCACTCTGAGAGTCAGTGACTCATCGTGTCTTCTGTAGACGGGGAGCTGTCTTTTTCCTCTCCAGTTTCCCCGCTCTTCTTCTTTCTTAGGGGAATATGCCTAGACATGCTCGGCTACCAGGACGGTTGATCCTTTCAAGGATGGTTAGGGTCCATGTCATTTAAGACATCTTCCCAACATGTTTCGTTTAGGACCATGGTTTACGGTCAGTTGATGTTCTTTGTTGTTGAAATTGTCTTTGTGAAGCACTTCACAGGTACATGCAATTCTGCTGTTCAGGCCTATGCATGTACGTCTGGACTTCGATTAGATTGTGAATCGGAATTAGTTGTTTTTGATATTTTATGTCTCTATCAGTCCTCATTATTTGTGAAGATAAGGTCATGTGTGTTTTCTAGTATCTTGTTGGCTCCACTATCTGCTGGGCTTAAGGTGTGTTATTTTTCGCAGAGACTTAGTGCTCATGTGTGTGTGACCTTTCATTGCGCTAACCTCGGGGATTGTTTCAGCTATAACATTTTTTGACATTTTCCATTTTGTATGCCTTAGGTTGAAATCACCAGCAGTAAGATGTTTGGGGATGGAGCTGGAAGGTTTTCCAAACAGTAATCGATTTTCAGGCTAGCTGTTCCTTGAACTGTTGGGAGGTTGTATCTGGTGGCTTGTCTACAACCACAATGACTAGGTATTGGTTCTCGAATCCTTTATTGATAGAACTTCAACTTCCTCATTTGTGGTGTTCAGCAACTCCGTGCAGATAAGGGAATCTTTGACATACGGCCAACCCTCCCTTTGTGCCTGTTATTTTCTGTCGCATCTAAAAAGGTTGTAACCAATTATCCATATTTCATGTCAAAGTGATCTTTGTGTGGTCTGTGAAGGCTGTAAACATTGCATTAGACTCACTAGAATCACTGATATAAGTATTTTGTTGGGGGGATGGTTAAGGTCTGTATATTAGCAAATATGACGAGGGGTTAGTATTTCTGTGTTTGTTGGGGGGGGATTTTGTTATTGGCTTCAAGTATAGTTGTAATTCTGGAGGGCCATGGGTGGCCACTGCTGTGCCTCCACCAGTCCACAGGCTCCAAGGTGGTGGACTATTTTTGTTATTTCCTTCCCTTTTCTTTTACGTTTCTGCCACTAAAAATCACTGAGTTGAGTGTCGTAGCAACTACATGTTTGTCTGTGGGGTTGTGCCTCTGAGTCCCTTTTAGAAGTATGCAGGGCACTCGATGTTGTAACACGCTTCTGGAGGACGAGGAGTGGCACATTTTTGGGTGAAAGAAAGTACAGGAAGAGAGCGACAACTCTTTAGACAGGAGGTCGCTACTTTTTTTGGGATGGTTCAACGTTGCATGTCCATTTTTTCCCTGTTATTCCATGCGTACAGATGCCCAAGCATAATATTTGCACAAATTCCTTGGTTGAGAATTGTTGGAGTTGTGTTGTCAATTTCTTGCGGTTCTGGGGACTGCACTATATCCTCAGTAATCCAAGCCAGGGCCACCCCGTCCGGATTCCATCTACTGTCCCCAGTAGAGGAAGGAGGACTCTCCTCCAACATTGTACTGTGGGCCACGTTCTTGTTCAATGATGTTGTATATTTACTGTTTTTGTGGTGGTTTGGGTAGTGTCCCTAGGAGAGTCTGGGCTGGCGTAAGGCTGGGGGTGGGTCGGGTCAGCACTGGGGATGTGGGGGTGGGGCTGGGGCTAGACTGTGATGGTTGCAGAAGAGTCTATCCAGAGGAGGGCTCCTCTACTACACTGTACTAGGGGATTGGCATGGTATGTGGAGGGAGTCTTTAACTGAATCCAGATTTTTCACAAATGGTGGGGGCTGGGTCTGGGTCAGCCCTAAGGGCTGGGACTGAACAAGCTGTATGTTTTTGTTTCCCGTATGTTTTTTCTAGTGTGTATCTGCTTTTTATTATTATTTTTTTGAGAGTCAGTTGTTGTAGACTGGCATTTCTCTGTGTTAGACTTTGACTTCTCTCTATCTTCCCATGCTTATATATTCCAGGTAGACTATTCAATTGTTCCTCATTTTTCTCGTTGTTTATTATTTATTAACTCTAAGAGCTTTCTGTTATCTATCCATAGTCCAATTCCTGTTTGCAGATCAGAAACACTATCTGAATAGATGTCTTTTGAGTTTTGCAGTAGAGTGTATTCTGGCCCAGTGAAACATGATGTTTTGAAAAGCAAAGGTGCATGTGATTCTAGATTGTTTCCCACGAGCTTTTTCCACTTGCTCCCACGGTTTATACTGTACTGCACCTTCTGTATCCTATTTGCAACGGGGTACCACAAGAGCTTGATCTTACTTTACCTTTCAGCTCTGCACGCAGGTGTGGGAGTTATAGGTCAATACATGGGTATGTGGGATGTAAATAGCATGGAGACTTATTACCATTAAAAATTGTATGTTGTATAACATCATTTAACATTCATCTCTACAGCAACTGATTCTGTCATGATCATGCTGTTTATTTGTTGGGACATTAATGTAGGTGGTGGTGACTGGGTATTCGTTGATGAAAGGAAGTGCGGTGTCAGGAGAATGGGGTATGGGTGCCAGTAGGGGGGGTGAGGACCATCCCTTTGGTTGGGGTGTCGGAGGGGGGAGGAGTGGCGAGAGGATTTTGGTGGTGGGTTTATCCTTTTCACTAACCAGTCACTGCATGTTCATGTTTCCTGCACACATCATTCAACTATCTCTTATTTTATTATTTTACTATGGCTTAATACTTATCCAGTTTTGTTCCCACGTCTCCACACTTTGCTTGGTTTGGGCTAAGAAATGGAGTCCATTGTATGGGTACCAAGCAGGGAGGGGAAACAACCCCGTGGTTGGGTACGATGGCGGCGGGGGGAAAGGGAGACGGTGCGGGGGATAGTGGGGTGACCGTACCGTGAGCAGTTTGTTCCCATATTATTACACATAGCTTACACTAGCACTCGGTTTTAAAGATTCCTTCATCCACAATTCAGTAACTATATCACTGCCTATTCAAATCCTTTTTCCTCGTTATAACACCTGTACGATAGTTTCATTTTCTCTGTCGCCTCTGAGCAATAATTTTCCTGGTGGTGCGTCAACCCATATATATAGTCATATATTGTACACTATGTAATGGGTATTGACAGATTGCTGTAATTCACAAAAAACTTTCAGTCACTATTTCATGAACATCCATACCTCACCATTACGCTTATTCCTTTTTGGTATGCGGAACAGTCCTTCAATATTAAAACACGACCATGTATGGTTATCATCTGTTAGGCCTACACAGCTGCTCTTCTCACTTTTATTAATAATAATATCTAAATATTCTCCGTGGTTTTAGCAATAATCCTTTTCCATTTTTAACTTTTCTGCTCTCTGGTTTATGTAATCCTGATCTTTATTTCCACTCACTGATTACGTTCACTACTAGACACAAAATCATTTCTATATGGCACCTTCAAAACTCCGTAACTTCCCCTACACTTCTAAGGAAAAGATTATTTCCTGTTTAGTAGAGGTAACGGTCGTATGCTCAATTTATGTATGCTGTGATTCCTGACTCCAATGCTACCAATCACTCGTTTCATATCTTTTGGACTTTAGTAGTTACTTATCGTTATTAACACTTCACTGGACCTCTGGCAATAGTTCGCTAGGCCGTTCGCTTCTTGTAAGATATTCCCTTTCTACATATCTTGTAGAGGTAAACGGTTGTATGCTCAAATATGTATGCTGTGAATTCCCTGCACCTCAATGCTACCATCACTCGTATCATATCTTATGATATATGTAGTTTCTTATCGTTATTTAACACTTCCATGGACCTCCTGCAATAGTGCGCTATTGCCAGTCGCTTGTAAGATATTCCCCTTTCTACACTATATATTGTACGCTACTACTTGGGGATAATTTGGATTACTTCTTATCTACAATTGAGTTTCACTAGCCATGAAACATATATACCTTGTCACCACTATTTTTACTTTAATAAAGATCGATATTCTTTTATTTCCTTTTTGTGTCGACCCCCGAATAATTCACTAGTGCGGTCAGGTCTATTTCCCACGGTAACCGTTTTTTTTCCCCACCGCACTCTTATTGACACTAAATCACTATTTTCCTTTTTAGCGTTCACTGATATTCCTTTTTTGTTTTTTTAAAAGGGAGTATATGACTTTATGTTGCAAAACGCTTATTTCCCCATTCTTTTCCCCTTCACGCCATAAAGACACGCATTTTTTGACGGAGCACAAACCGCGCGATTTCCCCTCCAAGTTGGCTCGCCGACGTCACTTTTTAACCGTTGTGGGATCTGATAGTGAGGTCTGGCCCGGGACCCCTTAAAATAGTTTCCTTGGATCTTCACTTTCATAGTTCCTTGATAATGTAGTAGCACGAAAGCGCTTTGGGAATTTTTAATTTTTTTCAGAGTGGTTTTTGCAAAATTTTTTAAATCCCTGTTACTGTGATTTTTGCATAATATATATAATATAATATAATATATATATATAATAAATATATAATATATATAATATTATATATATAATATAATAATTAATAATATATCGGTTCCCCCGGAGATCACAGAGTTGTGACAAACCCTTCATGAGACCGTTGCTTCTTACAGGAAAGTGCAGTGTGAAGTTGGAAATTTGGGGGGTAGGTGGTGGGGATCCTGCAGTGGGGGGTGGAGGGGGTTTGTTACATCTGTGACCGGCCGGGGTCTGGGGTGGGGGAGGGCCGCCCACGACACGGTCAGGATGGTGAACAAAGAACATCCATTAATAGGTAGCAGGTATTTTGTGCCAAATGGCGAGGGTTTTTTCTAAATGGAATAATAGGTGTATTATTATGCACCCCATACCCATCCTGTGGGCGGTAGCCCAAAAGATTACAGAGGTACATAATATTTAAGTGTATAACAATTACCCAAAAGTTAGCCCAGTGATGGGGCGTCTTGACGAACACACAGGCCACCCCCTCTCCCCCCATTCCTGATCCTCATCCCAGCCTAGGACCACTGACTTCCTCCCAAAGGGGTGTTGCCGTTTAGTGCCCCACCAATTACAAGTTCCGCCGCTCATTTTACTTCCCCCACCCTCATCCCCTATGCATTCCATGCTGTCCTTAAACCCGTCACCCCACAGCTGGGGGCCCTCCCACCCCCACGATATCAGCAATGCCCACCATTAGTCCGGGGTTCCCGGGAAAATCTTCACGACAGAGCCAAAGCTGTCGTTCACGAGGCATCTGCCGGGTGTGCTACAGGGAATTTTGCACTAAAATCCCACAACTGGCAACATTTGTGAACACAATGGATGTCTAGGCTCCAGGAGAGCTCCAAATGAGAACAACCAACAGCCTCCCCCAGCAGACAGGGCTGAAAAGCTACCGTGACTTCACCTCTACGAAGGACCTCAAATCTGCAATCAAATTAACATCCACCAGGATTCTGACAACACTCCCCAAAGCAGCTCGCCCCAAGCTGCTAGCAAATTCACTGACCTTCTGAAGAAAGTCAACGATGCCCCTTCAAACAACAGATCCTGGCACAACTTGCTTATTTTTTGGCATGCCTGTTTGGCTGTCCCACCAAGGAGAGACAAGTCACTAGCAACACATTTTATTGAGTAATAAATGCATTCTCAGGATACAACCCATCTGTCTCCCCCCTAGGGCGACAAACACCCCTCTGGCAAATGCCAACAACAGGACACCCGACGCCTCAAAAATCAGAGCCCAAATAGAAAAAAAAATAGAAGAGGGTAACACTATTGGAGCTCTGAGGCTTATAACCAGTGAGGATACCATCGCTCCCAAGGACGTCAGCACGGCGCAAGCTCTGAAGGACAAAACATCCACCCAGGTTTCCCAGTACCAACATTGACCTCCCTGACTTTGCAGCAGGCGAAAACATCTAACCTTACAGGATGCTGATGTGTATAAAGCTGCTATGTCATTTCCACGGCTCAGCAGGAGGTTTCACCGTTTTAAGGCCTCAACACTTAAAACAAATACTCAACCCAGCATTTGATGTTTCAGAGAGGCTGCTGTCGAACTCACCAAATTTTCCAACCTGTGCCTGGCGGGCAGTGTCCCAGAAGCCATCAGACCCCTTTTCTTTGGTGCCTCATTGTGTGCCCTCCCAGAAAAAAGATGGCAGAATCAGGCCCAATGCAGGGGGTAACATCCTTTGGCACCTATCCCCCAAGGCTGTAGTAAGGGGTGAGTAAAGGGGCCCTGCTGCAATGCGAAACCAACTCAGCTCGGTTTTGGCGTTCAACAGGGCTGTGAAGCAGCTGCCCACGCAGCACGAGTATAAAAAACTGTTTCGATGAAAAAGCCTTGGTCAAATTGGACTTTGCCAACGCTTCAACTCAGTCAGAAGGGATGCTGCTCTCCAAGCAGTTTATAGAAATTTCCCCCTTCCCCTTTTAAATCCCTTCAAGAATCGTGTTATAGTGTGACTTCCAAACTATTGTTTGGGGGCCATGAATTTGACTCAAAGTGAGGGCTTGCAACAGGGGGAAACCCCCTCGCCCCCTTTCTATTTTATTTGGTCATCAAGGAAGTCACAGAAGCACTCTCCAGTGAGCTCAATATCTGGTTCCTGGACGAAAGGTACCCTAGCCCGGCACAACAGAATCTCTCCTAGAAGACATCAGTAAAAATTAAAGACATGGGAGAAAGCCTGGGCCTTTCTTTAAACCCCACCAAATGTGAAATAGTTTTTTACTAATCAACAGATGATCCAGAATATTAGCGTCGTTTTACCAGGGGCACGAGCCATTGGATCCAGCCAATAGCACTCTCCTTGGTGCTCCTCTTGGGGCCAATGCCATCGATCTGATCCTAGAAAAAAAAGTCTCAGATCTCCAGACGATGGAAAGCAGGATGAAAGACACACATGATGCCTTCTACCTACTCACCAGGTGCCTGTCAATCCCTAAACTTACCTACTTTTTGAGATGCTCCTCAGCCTTCAGCAGTCCAAAACTCAAGGAATATGACTCTCCTGAAGACCATGCTAAGAGTGTATTGAATCTTTCCCTTGAAGATGGACAGTGGTTGTAAGCCTCACCTCCGGTCCCGGCTGGAGGGGTAGGAGTATGCAGATCCTCCCAGATTGCTCTACCAGCTTTCCTATCCTCTTCCATAGCAATCAAACGAGTTGATAAAGACAAATTCTTCCTGATAACCCTTAGTGACTCAGCAGGAATAGAAGACCCTAGCTATGCCAGTGCCATCACTGAATGGGAGACTCGCTGCTCCAGCACCAAACCCTAGTGCAGCAAATGGCTCACAAACATCAAGCTGGGATGGCCCGATCGTTGAAAAGGTGCTTGCCAACATGCTCAGGGCTGCAACATCAATAGGGAGATTGCCCCATCTCCAGGCTGTGAGCGCACATCACTCCGGGGTCCCTTCCTCCAAACAGTTCCCATACGGCAATGGGAAGGCGACTCGACCCTATTGCAGTGGCTTTGCGCCTTGCTGCCCCAATTCACACAGAATAATACGTGTATTTTCGGCGAAGGCAAGCAGACCAATATGGTCTACTGATCCAAAACCAAGGGCTGGCATGCAAGACACAATGAGGTCAACGACATCATTAAGAGAACCCTTGCTACAGCTTTGGGTGCCCAGCCGAGAGGGAAACCCCGATCACTAGCACCAACAATACCCACAACCCAGCAAACCGCCCCAAAGGGGTCACCATCTAGCAACTTTAAAAGATTTATCAATTACATTTCTTGGTATTTTGAGAGCTTTACGAATTTGTAGTCCACAGTTCATAGATGAGGAAATATCCAAAATTATGAAAAATGTAATGATTTGAAATTCCCAAGAAATGTAATTGATAAATCTTTAAAGTTGCTAGAAAAACTTTTTACAATCCAAAAAAGGGGCAACCAGCCTTACTCAACTAAAAATATGTTGGGTTTTTCCTTTACCATGAAAACTTGGTTGATATGCCTTCTCCTCTTAAACATTTAGTATTAAAGTTGTATTAAAAATCTTGATGCAGTAAAAAAAACTTTTGATAAAGAATTTCCCCCCAAAATTCTGATGGATGTTTCTATAAGATTCCTTGTAAAAAATTTTCGATAAAGTTTATTACGGTGAAACTGGGAAAAATCTCGAACTAAGATTAAAAAAACATAAATATAGCATTAGAACTGGGCAAGATTCCAATGCTCTATTATTCATGAAAGATTTTAACCATCCAATTGATTTTTCAAAAAGTTAGAAAGTAGTATTAAGCAATCCAGTCGACTTT